>CATIWO010772901.1:0-10700 GCA_949673435.1 Macaranga tanarius | reverse complement strand
TAATAAATAAATGAGTTTAATACAAGAAAAACCTCCCTCCTAGAGATGTAGGAAAGTCTTGCTCTTCTAACTTCAAGCCAAGTATCAACTCTAACACTAATCTTGAATAAAACTTAAGCAAAATGTGTTCTGAATTGAAAGAAATAAACTAACTAAAAACAAGAACGAAAATGGTAGACTAACAACTTGAAGTTACAAAGATGATCCCCCCTTAATGAAAGACATAATGTTCTATTTATAGGCTCAAAACCCTAATAAGCTCAGCCTCCTAACACTACTTAAACTTTATCTCATCTCAAACTCCCAATAGAAGCTCAACTCTATCAAGTCTTCAGCTCAAATATATCTTTTCGTTGGATGCCATATCAGTCAGGCATGGCCATGCAAGGAAATGGCTTGGCCGTGCCTAAAGCCCTTCCTTTCTTCCTTTTGTGTAGTGCACGGCCAAGCCCGATTTTGGCTTGGCCGTGCCACCTGTAGATTAGGCGCAACTTGCTCTCAGACACGGCCAAGCTCATCCGCAACATAGATAAGTCTTTATCTTGAGTCTTTAACCTATCCAAACTTCAAGGATTGATTCAATCTTCATTCCAAAGCATCCTACAAAACAAAAACTCAATAGAAATTATCTAAAAACAACTAAATACTACTAATTAAGACAAAAGAATAAAACTAACCAATCTAACCAAAAACTATCTAACTAATGCAATAACTAAGCCTATTATGCAATAAAACTATATGCCAAAAACAAGTGTTTTTCATACTCATCATTCTCTAACTCTAAAGTTTTAAGATTATGCAATTTGGTCCTTTGCATAATAATTTTAAATCATGCAATACATAAACACATTCAAATATTGCAAATAAATGCAATTAAATAAGCAAAATAAGAAATTACATTTATTGATAACATGTTCTCAAACATTTTATTAAGAAATTGTAAAAGAAACCAAAACCATGAATGATCATCCAAATCCAACAATCATAACAAAATAATGATGTACTAAACATCAAATGATATCACTAAAATAATAGTTACTAAAACTATCTTAAGGAACTGTCGCTTTAGGCAGATCAATGCCCAATAAGGGATAAGACTCTATTAGTCTATACTTGAGTTCACAAGGGACAGAATACATGATTTCTTTTCTGTATTGTGGATGCTTCACAATTCGTCCACTTCTTAGGACCATATTTTCAGGAGGAATAACTATTCTCATCACTCCTCATCTTGATATGATTTTCACAAATGCTCTTATAGCATCATAATAGTTGTGATTAACCCATTGTTGATGCAAAACTTGCCCATAATCCCTAAGATTTAAGGTCTCTATCATATCAGCCATAAGACCATCGAGGTCACGGCCTTGAGAGTAACCACTACGCAAAATGCACTTTTGCATATTTCCATGAACACGTACAATATGCTTAATTAATGCATCAATATCATCAAAATGCCTCATAGTCTCCATCCTCATCTTACGAATCTCTTTTCTAAGATGATAGATCCTTCGTAGATGAAATTCAGTCCTAATCACTATAGGTACAGGCATAACGACTCCATTTCCAATACACAATACAAAAAAAAATTTTAGTTTATCACACAAAGTAGTAATCTAAGGATAATTGAAAAATTATTTTTAATTAATATCATTATGCATGGAGATAAATATAAAAAATTTCAAAAAACTGCATTTTTAAAATTCTGATTTTCACAAATTAAATATTTTTCACAACAAGGGAAAAAATTAAAAATTATTTTCTGCAAGCTCAAAAATTTATAATAATTATACTAAAAAATCAAGAAAATTAAAATATGCATCCTGAAAAAAATAGGGGTCAAAATGGAGTTTTGTATAGGCCGCATATGCCCTCATGCACGTCACGTGCCTCCACGTGTGGGGCAAAAAATCTTTTTTTTTAAATTTTTTTATTAATGCCATGTGTCACAATGTGATTGGTCCATGTCATGCCACGTGTCGACATGCTACTGCTTCTAAGTGCTGACACGGCGGCTATGTCATCGCCATATGTCACACGCTTGCTGACGTGTCTGCCACGTGGCAGACACATGTCACTCCCCGATTGGTCATATTGGCTGATGTGGCAAATACATCATCTGCCACGTGGTGCTGACTCATCGACTTCTGCCCACGTGGCAGAAATCTATTGGACCATGTGGCTCGAACTACCCAATCAACTTGCACCACGTGTCCCGTTGACGTGTGAGTGGAGCCTTTGCTCCACTCGCCGACTGTGGCGCGTGCAAGCCACACGCCGCCTTCCCTGTCGAATCAGGCGTCAGACTTTTTTCAGTGGGGGGTTTTCGAGTGTCCTCGTCTCATTGGTAAGGTCAAAACTTACAAATACCCCTTCCCCAATAGTGATATCAATTTTGCACATTAAATCAAAAATTAAAACATGTATTTGCACTACAGGACAAAATAACACAGATTTTCATAAACTGCAGTGTATTAACTAAAGAACGAAAATCATAGTTTTCAATTTAATATACAACAATATCATGCCAATGATACTAAATCAAGAAGACATGGCTTTGATACCAATGAAAGGAAAAGAGAGAGGAATAATAAATCACAAAGAGATATAGATTACTGACCTTTTTCTCCTGCAGCAGAAACCGTGGTAAATATGTTGATCGAAACCTTGACTACTAGAGCAAAGGTTATGTTTTCACAATTTAAATATCAATGGAATGATCAAGAATGGGAGAAAATATACAGAGTATTTTGGTGTAGAGAGAGAGGAAAAAATATGCAGAGTATTTTTCTGCGTAGAGAGATTTCTTTGTTTTGTGTGAGTTATTCTTAGGTTGTGTTACGTACATTAAATATAAAACTCATACTCTACAAAAGAGTAATAAGTAGACTTCTATTAGGAGTCTTTTATACCCAATCCAAAACTTAAACATATTAAGTCATGGGTGTATATTATCTAACAATTATTATTTTGAAACATATTATACTAATATTTTTTTACACATGTATCATATTTTTATTAATTTTTATCTGAATCAACATTATTTAGAATAATTGTACATGTGTATTTTTATTTTTTTTAACTTTATTACCACTTAATTATTTTATTATGAGATTTTTACTGATAATTATTTGTGACCCTTATAGTTTTGTTAATTAAATCAAATTTGACTAGTTTTAACAAAATTTGTCATTATGATTAAGTTTTGTTAGCATTTTAAATATTTTTAACATCAAGTTTTTCTTTTTATACATCACTTTTTAAAATTTTTTTACTTTAATACTTTTCTCTTCTAAAAATATTTCATGTATCATTTTTAAAATTATAACAGTAACTAATCATTAGAAAATAAAAATATTATTAAATTGTTTTTATTAAATTTTATTAAAATTTATTACTATAAATTAACATCTTTAACATGAATTAAAATTTAATTTTAAATATTTTAAATTTCAACACTTCATTTTTTTAAATTATAATAATAATGAATCATTAGATGATAAAAATAATATATTAAGTTTAGTTATTTTTATTAAATTTTAATAAAATTTGTCACTCTAAAATAATTTTTTCATTGTAATTTTAGCATTTTTTGTAACACTCCAATTGTACACTCTAACACGTGGCACAATCAAAATTTTTCACAAATAGAATACATGATTCACCTTATACATTAAAGCTTATAGCATTACATTATAACATTCCATCAATATGTTTCTCATAATAGGACTTATTATTACATATTAAGATGTTTGAATACAAACATCGAGCATGAATGATAACAAAATCTAGTTATACACGCACTAGATTCATCACTGGCCCACCTGGTATTTCTATTACATACATACATCAACTCGACTATCAGTTACTCTGAAAAATTAGATGCAAAGGGGTGAGCTTGCTACTCATTAAATAATTACTAATATAATAATATATATTAATCTTGTTACATACCAAATTACATAGAGTTTGCTATAAGCAGATTTAATACCTTAATTTAAAATATTCTCATAAATTGTAGACACATTCTATAACTATAATATTTTTACAAACTCTGTATTTATTAGTCTAATTTCATTTCCAACTAAAATTATACAATTTGGAAGTGTATGGATTGAATTATTAATTTTTGAACACTAAAAGGTCACACAAAGCAATTAGAGTGAGCAATAAAATGTCAAGCTCTGTTAAACCACCTTAATGATAAATTCAACTCAAACTTAAAACATGAAAGTTGTAAAAGACTCTTCAAAGTTTTTCCAAAATCAAACCATACTCTATTTGGAGTTCTATAGTGCAAGTTATATTAAAAAATATAGAGACTGAAGTTTGTAGGAGATGGCACAACTGTGTCTGAGATCGTGCAATTCATCTGCTGCTAATCTGGTTGTGCACACATAGCATGCCTGAGTAGAAAGTGTACACAACCATGCCTGAGTCTTGAACTCAGCACCCTGAACATACACAACCATATGTTGAAGCCATACAGCTGTGTCAAAAGCATCTGCTAACAATCATGAGGGATAGTGAAGAGTACAAAGACGTATCAAAACCACTTCTTAGGCCACAATTAAGCAAAATAATTTCACCCACATCCAAGCAAAGCTCAATGCTAACCCCAAGACACCTCAAAAGTATACACAAACACCAAAAACTCATTTTTGGGTGTAACATATATAATTAATTACTAATTTAAGCATTCATAATCATATCCTCAAATCTTCAATAGCATTCTCATATATCAAGATCCATTCTCATGCATAAGACTAAAGAACACATATTAACACACCATTCAGTATTCGGCCGGATCTATTCTCACTCAATCACACCACATTTAGATGCATTAGCTTATGCCTCTCACGAACATATCCTCACACACAATACCATTCTCACATTTCAATTTGTTGGCATGACAAGTCTCCCAACTCATATCTCATATAAATATGTATAGAAGCATGCTTCTCATTATCATATTTCATCATCTCAACTTTCTAATCTCTACCCGGCTCACATCTCACATGATTATTCATAATGATTTGCCATTTATAAGCCTTTACAAGGCCATAACTTATATATTTATCATTGGCTAGCCTTTTACACTCATTCTCCAACTCACACTCACAATCAATTTCACATTTAATCTCCCAACTTATCACCTCACCTTTATGCACAAAAGTTTAAGTAAGAACACACATTTTATTGTAATGTGCTTTGTACATAACACATCATTATCACATTTCATAATAAATCTCAACATCAATATATCTTACACAATTACATACTCAAAGCGATTAATTATTATAGATAATACCTCACCATAATTATTATTCCACAATCACGATACAATCTTTTCCACATTTAAAATATACACATAGCATTAATCTTACATCATATTTATAAACACCAATCTCCATGCAAATACATCATATGCTTACCTTACTCATTTAAATGGTTCATAGCACATATAATAACCTCTCATGATATACAAGCATTTATCAACTTGTAGCGTACTATAATATTGTATCATAGCATAGCACATCCCACGAAAATCATCACTCATCCAATGCACTTGATCCTTAATTATAACAATAGCTTATTTATTCAACCATCACAATGCTAGGATAACATATGTGAGACTCATATATATATTACTTTCATCTTCATTATGATTTTATATCATTTACTTACATTTACTATTAAAAATATTACCAATACATTATCCTCAATTAATATGTCCCATTTGGCAAAATATCCACATACAATATTTTCTTATCAATATCCTTATTAATCTTCCAAATAATATATATATTCCATTGACCATATTAAAGATTGCCAATCATTTCATTCTTTATATACAAAGATTATATAACTTATTCAATTACTTCATGTAACACACATATAATATTACATCTAAATTATATAAGAGAAGCTAAATACATATATTACATTAGTAATTACTTACTAAAATGCTTTTCAAAACTTTAACAAGTAAGGGTTTCCTTAGTTGATTGTATCTTCCTTGTCCCTTACAATTCCTACACATAGCCATACATTAAATATACATACAACTTATAACTCTTGTACTTAACTCCATTAGTGTAATATATTACCTCTAATTTGATATGCTCTAAAAATATGTACACAAATCCTATAGCTCTGATTTTATTACAAAAGCTAGGGTTATAAGTCTATTTTAATTTTCAATTAGAATTACTTAATTTGGATATGTATATAATTACTTATGGATTTTTTCACACAATCAGGTCGTATAGAGCCATCAGAGTGAGCAATGTTGAGCTCTGTTAGACTATCTTAGAGGTAGATTCAACTTAACTTTAAAACATAAAAGTTGTAGAGAACTCTGTAAAGTTTTTAGAACATCAAATGTTGCTTAAATTAGAGTTATATAACTTAAGATATGATAAAAATTCTATAACTGAAAATTTCTAAAACAGAGCACGAATTTCCCAACATCTAATACTTAGCTTCAATTAATCAAAATGCATACATAAACTTACCAAATGAAATCTTCAAATCCTCCAATGCTCCTAAAATTTCCAAAGCTCTTGTTTGATGATAGAATGAAGGTTAAATTCTCTAAACTCCTTTAAAGATCATTTACCTTTCTTTATATAGAGTTTTCTTCCTTCTTTACATACATACACTTGTACACACAAATATCCATACACATGCACACACCATCACCCTTCCACATACACACATATACAACCATACACATGGAAAAAATTAAGAAGCTTTTAAATAAAAATCTTAGAAAGTTTATCAATAAAATATCCATTTCACTCCTTAATGAAGTATGGATATTACATATTAATCCCTAAGCCTTCAATTGTGTCAATCAAGTCCAACTTTCTTTTCAATTGAGTCCCTATCTATAATGCATAAACACACCTAATTTTAATTTAATTTCACCCCTTTATTGTATATGAAATAAAATGCATTAAACATGTGGATGTTACATTTTTAACATCAATATTTTTTAAATAATTATATGTCATTTTTTTACTATTTTTTAACTTCGTACTTATCTCTTTTTAAAAAATTTTATTTGCAATATAATTTTTAAAATTATTATCACAATTGATCATTAAATGATTTGAAAGTATTTAACTTAAATTTGATTAATTTCTGAATACATAATTTTTTGTAAAATTTGTCACTAAAAATTACTTTTTAAATATTTTTAACATTTTAACATTATTTTTTTTCTTTTTTCTCTAACTATACATCACTTTTTTAATATTTTTAAATTTTTTTAACTTCAAAATATGTTTTTCTAAAAAAAATTATGTACTATTTTTATCATAAAATTGTAATTAATAATTAAATAATAAAAATATTTAAATTAATTTTATTTATTTTTTATTAAACCTTAATAACAATTTTTGCTATAAATTAATTTTAATCCCCCCCCCCCCCCCCCTTTTCCTTTTTCGTACATATATATATAATTTGCCAATTAGTAAAAATTCTAATTTTTTTAAAATATACGTATTTCAATATTAACCTAATAATTCTCAAAGCTAATTTTATTATTACTAAAAAATTATGGGAACATAAATTAAAGGAAATAAAATCTCTGTAATATATTTTATTTTAAATTTATTTAGTTGTTATTCTATTTGTAGGTGGCGGGGTTCAGCACGCCCAAGTATCTAGCGACCACGGCACTGTGCGGGCTTAGAGCCCACTAGAAATACAACTTTGGGCTTTGATAAGCTTAGGTCGGAGAATGGAGTCGCCACCCAGGTAAAATTCAGAAACACTTTTACAGCAACTGGATCCTACGGAGGGAGCCCAGCAGCCGTCCTCAGAGATTGGGTCCGGAAACTGGGTATGGACTTTTAAATGGCCCACCTGACTTTGCGATCGGCCTCTGTTTGTGTTTTATATTTTATTATTTTTAATTACTTAATTATCCCTTTAATTACATGCAAATGGGCCTCAATCAATTTTTAAATTTTAGTTTTAGCCCAAGTTATTAATTAGTCCAATTACATGCAATTTTGATCTGATCCATACATTCATACCATTCAACATAAATAATCAAACAGCATAATAAAAACATATGCAAAGAAAGAGAAAAGAGTTGCAACCCATATTTACATACAAATAAAATAAATAAATAAAGCCCAATTTAAAGAGACTAAAGCCCACAATTAATTTTGGTGGCCCGTGGCCTATCTAATATATAGGCCTGCAACACAAATCATAAATTAAAATATTCTACAAAAAAAATAACAAAGTTAATGCAAAATAAAAATAATTAATAAATTCCAGCTAAATTGCATATTTTAAAAAAATAAAATTAAATCTAAAATTAACAAAAACACTTTACAATATCAAATAACCCAAATAAATAAATATTTAATTAAAATTTAAATCATGCATGTCTAGTAACTAAAATCACCATTAATTAATTAAATAAAAATACACAAAAATAAGCAAACCAACAAAATAAATAATAATCAAATAAAAAAATGAAAAGGAGACGGAAGCAGGTGGAAGCCACCTGCTTCCATCAAAATTCAAATTTTGCAAGAATGGCAACAGTGCATGACACTGTTGCCGTTCATTTAAAAAAAAAAAAATTAGAAGTTAACGGCAACAATGCAATAAAGCATTGTTGCCACAAACAAACAACAATAAATAAATAAAAATAAAACAATAAAAAAACTAGAAACAAAATAATAATAATAATAATAATAATAATAATAATAATAATAATAATAATAACTACAACACAGAGCAAATTAAATGAAAGATAAAATTAAATTTTTGTAAATAATAATCCGGCTATTAACCTAATTTGAACAATTAAATCAATTGAAATCAATTGCGCACAATTATTTTAAATCAAAACAATTAATTCAAATCAAAAGGAATTAAAAACAATCAGATATAAAATATAAACTGAAAAGAAAAGAATAATGAAAAGAGTTACTGTTAGAAAAGTATTTGCCCTCAGAAGCTCCTTTGGTAGACTGCAATAGTGAGTCCCATAGTGTAAGATCGAATCCCAAGCCCTTTTATCATTTTTTTTCTTTTCTCTGTATATCTCCCTTTTAGATATCTTTGTCTTAAATATTTGCCATAAGCCTTTTTTTTATTTTTACGTCTTTTTTTTCTAATTTTTTCTCCCCTCCTTTTTTTCTTTCTCCTCCTGGCTCTTATTCACAATCCCCCCTTTCATCTATTAGTATTTTACTATAACTCAATCTCATTTTAATCATCTTCTACTAATTTTTTTTATCATCTATTATCCCTTATCTATCATTAAGATTAGGTTAAAAAAATTATGGGTTGGGCTTCCTTCATGAAAGGTTAGTCCTTCCCAATTTTTGATGGATCCTTTATCTTAATCTTCATCATTGGGCTTTCTTATAGGCCAGGCTGAACCATGTGTCCACAGTTTTCCCCTTAGTTTTTGAAAAACCACTAAAATGTAAATTTTAAATTCGGTTTTTCAAAAAATAATATGCATGTAATAAAATAAAAGGATACTGTTAAATTCGGAGATTCGAGTTTTGAACCCGAAGGTTCGAGTTTTGAACCCGGAGGCTCGATTCTGAATTGTGTGAATCCGGAGATTCGAGTTTTGAACCCGGAGGTTTGAGTTTTTAAACTGAGAGGTTCGAGCTTTGAACCTAGAGGTTCGAGTTTTGAACCCTGAGATTCAATTTTTGAACCCTGAGGTTCGACTTAGTGAATCCCAAGATTTAATTTTTGAACCCTGAGGTTCGATTTTGAATCCTTAGATTCGATTTTTGAACCCTGAGGTTCGACTTGGTAAATCCGGAGATTTAATTTTTTGAACCCTGAGGTTCGACTTGTGCATTATTATCCTCGGGGTACAACCTGAGTGGTGTGGTTTTATCACCATCCAACCTTGGTATCCGAACCAAGAGGCTTCAATAAAAGAAAAATGCTTTATCACCCCCACCGGTGTCAAGCAAAAATGAATGAAACAATTGAGTTGAGCCATATAGCCACTTCGAGCGTCACGCGAAAATAAGTAAAACGAGCCGTGTAGATGCTTTGGGCGTCAGGCAAAAACATGTGAAATGAGCTATATAGCCGCTTCGAGCGTCAAGTGGAAAACATGTGAAATGTGCCATATAGCCGCTTCAGGCATCAGGCAAAAAACATGTGAAATGAGCCATATTGCCGCTTCGGGGCATCAAGCGGAATGTTTTTTTTTTCTTTTTTAAAAAGTAGTTGTCAACAGATAACTGAGCTAATGCATGTATGATTGTATGCTCAAGAACTTATGAAAATAAGTTTAACAAACACATTGGGATGCATGTATGCATGAGATTTAAAAATAAATTTTATAAAGTAAGCGACTAGTCAAACTCCTATTCCATTTAGAGCTTATCTTAAGAAATTGATTTCCTCTTTTGTCATAGAATTCAAATTTGAAAGTTGAGTCTATCATAGACTGCCATTGAGACCAAAATTATTAGAAATATGATATAGCACAAAAATGCATACTTATTTAGTAGTATTTTAGTAATTTTGTTGTTTTATTGTGGTTGTGATTTTGTATTTTTATGCTTTTATTATATAATTTCTATCCTCCAAATGCCTTTTATGTTTGTTTGTATGTTTTAATGTGTTTTTAGGTCTAATGATCATTGAACAAGGCTTGGAATTGGTTAAAACAAGTTGGAAAGCAA
>CATIWO010772762.1:0-13639 GCA_949673435.1 Macaranga tanarius | reverse complement strand
AGGTATATTTTATTATATTAAATATTTTCTATTGGTAACTTATGATTGATAATTAACTTACTCAGTGAGGTCTGACTCCCCTCAATTATTTTTCAGGTCAGCAACCTCCCTCTCAGCCTTGATCATTTAGGACTGCCCATTTTCTTCTCCTCAGGCAATGTCAATTTTATGTTGTCATTTATGAATTATGATTTTATAATTAATAAGATTTATTATATTTATATCTAATGATTGTATTTGTGTGCATTGGTGGATATAATTATTGTTGTCAGACTTACGTTGGATGTGGAGGTTTAGTCTTCCATGTCTCACGTGTCGGTCACGTGCCATTTGGGTCGTGACAATAATGAATGAAGATAGACTAATTTGAGAATTAAGTAAAAATGGCATTTATTCTGAGATTAAATCTGACAGAGCCTTCAACTATATTAATCAATTCATTAGGATGAACGATGAATGAAGATCGACTAATTTGAGAATTAAGTAAAAATGGCATTTATTCTGAGATTAAAAATTGACAGAGCCTTCCACTATATTAATAAATTCATTCCTAAATTAATGATGAATGAAAATAGACTAATTTTAGAATTAAGTAAAAATCGCAATTACTGAGGTCATTACTTTCTCTCAAAAGGCTAATCCGTTAAGAAGCGCAGCAGTCCACGTTTATAAGCTCAAGACCTACTCTACTTATTTCCAGTGTGTGATTTGTGAGAAAGTGCTTGGGAGGCAATAAAAATAAAGAATGAGAAAGTAAAATGGTGCGGTAAATTGTATATATATTCACTAAATTTGGTTCTTGATTATAATTTGGTTACTAAATTTTAATTTATATCTTTGTAATTACTAAATTTCTATTTAGGTTGTACATGACATGTAGCCTTTATAAACATTTTTAGTCCATAAACAACCTGTTATTTAATACAATATTTAAAAATAGTAAACAAATAAGTCCATATTATCCCTTAATTATAGTTATAAGTTACTAGGATATAATATATTATATAATTTTTTATTATCATTATATAGTTTATTATATGTAAAAATGAAAATAATATTTCAATAAAAAATTAAAAATTCTGTTTATAAATAATTTAAATATAATGTAATACACAAATACTTTATTAATTTATAGTTTATTATTTAAAAGATAAAGATTAATATTTGCGTTGTTCTCTAGTAGAATAATGTTTTTACATTAATATTAAAGATAATTTTTAGTTTTTCCATTAATTTTTGTATGAATAAAGAAAATATGAACTTATTTGTATGCTATCTTCAAATTTTGTACAAAATGGTAATATTAGATTATTCGTGGAACAAAAATAAATACTACTCGTATAACCTAAATAAAAATGATATAAATTAAATTTTTGTAACTAAATTGTAATTAAGTATAAAATTTAGTAATTATCTATGTAATTTACCGTAAAATGGTGTAATCCGTCGTGGGTTCGATTCATATTTCAAGACATAGATTGATTACCAAGAGGAGTATTTTGAGTGGAAGTGTAATGGAGATGAGAAATGTGTATTGTGTGCCAATGCTCCTGAAACAGTGAAGCATTTGTTTTTTTTAAAAAAAAAAAAAATTGGTAACTTCCGCAAAATAATATGGATGAAACTACTTCAGGTTTATGAAGTCTTCTTAGATGGAACATGGAAGTCTTATGGTTTTGCACAAAATATGATGGTAATAAATATCAAGAGCAAAATTAGAAGAGTAGCTTTTTCAGCTACTGTTTGCTCCATATGGATTTGTAGAGATAAAGTAATATTTCAGCAAATTCCAGCAAATTCCAACAAATTAAAAATATATATATTTTCAGATGAATTCGTGATTATATGTTAATCAGATTTGCTAATAGTAGTCAAAATAGTATAGGCTGCTGCTGGTAGCTGTGGTTTCTTATTTTGGGAATGTCTCCCAAGATTTTTTTTTTTTTGGTATTATATTGTACTGCTAGTTATTGAGCAATAATATATCTTTGGTTTGATTACCAAAAAAAATAATAAATTGCGTTTGTAATTCTTACAATACTTAATTTGTATGGCAAAAAATAATTTAAATTCAATATTTTTGAAGAATTTAATTTTATCAATTGAAGTTTTATATATAATTGTATGTCCATCATATCATCTCCAAGTTTCTTCCTAAGAAATGAAACATAAAAAGCAGGAAGCAATTGAAGTTTTTAATCCACTGTACCAACTTCAGCTATAATCGGAAAAGGGCCAAAGAACTTTGCAGAGAGCTTTAAACATTTTATATTAGCAACTGAAACTTTGAAAAATCTTGCTCTCGCTTAGACTGTATATAGTTCCTTTAGATCACAAGACAAACACAAATGGAACTCATTTATAGAACTTATATGTTCTACAGTATACTGCATCATGATACATGCAAGAAAATAAAATCCCATTAGGTTGAAGCTTAATTAAGGTAGACCGTAGATTTGATTAATTATTCAATGAACTCCATGACAATTTCAAACCAAGCTGATAATGAGTGTGAGGCTATAATGATTCATTGTAGGCCAGTAGTGTTTCTATCTTGCGTTTTTGGCTCACGTCACAGCTCTTAATCCATCCATCTATTATCTAATGATTCTAATGTCTTGCATCTAAATCACCTTTTCATTTTTTTTTTTTTTTGAATTTTTCTACTTATGGGCCTGTGGAAAGTGTCCTCCACTGAATTTTCTAAGCGCGTTGATGGACCAAAAAGTTGTAATTAACCTTTTGAACAATGAGTAAAGGATCCGACCACAGTTAACAACTCAATAGATTGAGATTAGCTGATTAGAAAATTATTTTCTTTATATAATATTTTAGCTGTTGAAATTAATTAATAGAATTTTTTTTTTTTTACTTTTTAGATCAAATTAAATTATCTACAGTTTAATAAATTATAAATATCAATAGTTTAATTAAAAAAAAAGAAATTACAAAAGAATCAAACTAAAGTACATACAAAATAAAAAAAAGGAAAAAGGTGCAAATATCTCCTAAAATTTTATTTTAAGTGCAAATATATCACTAATATTTCTTAGAATTTAAATACATCCTTAATGTTACAAAAATCAGTTTTATAAGCTCCTATCCTGAACGACAGCAGTCTCTATTTGATAATACCGTTAAAATCTATCTATCTGGCAACTAAAACTCACAAGCAACTGATATGTTGGCTGAAAAAGATGCAAATATCTCCTTAATATTTTACCAAAGTGAAAATATATCATTAATATTTATTTATTAGATCTCATTGTGTATTTAAATTTGGCATAGTTTTATTTCGATTTTGACTACTTTTTACAAATACTTAAAATTAAAAAATAGAAGCATGCATAGATTTAATTCTTAATTTTTTAATATTTTAAAATACATTATTTTACCATAAAATTAGTCAAACTTTGACGTATTTTATAAGAGTTTGAAACATAACAAGAAAAAAAAAATTGTTCATCCAATATAGAAAGGGGAAAATTCTTCTATTTTGGAATAAAACTTAAACACATTCTTAAATTTATTCATAAATGTTTATACATGTATTAGTAGGGGTGTAATCGAGTCAAGATTACTCGCGAGCTACTTGGGATCGACTCGAAAAAAACTCGAAATCGACTCGATTATTATCGAGTCGAGCTCGAACTCGAGCTACTCAAGTAGACTGTCGAGTCGAGCTCGACCTCCTTAATACTTGACTCGATAGCCTCGCGAGCTTAATCGAGCTTATGCATATTTACCTTTTTATCATTTTATTTTAATATAATTATAAAAATATCTTATCGAACAGAGTCGAGTTCAAACTCGAGTCGAGCTTGAATATTTAAAAATATATATTTTTAAAATTTTAAATAATTAATCGAGTCGAGTCGAACTCGAGTATAAGAATTATTTAATCGAGTCGAGCTCGAGTTTTGAAAATGAAGCTCGATCGAGTTCGAGACGAGTTTCGAGCTTTGAGTTTTCAAATCGAGTCGAGCTCGAGCCTGACACTATGTCGACTCGGCTCGATTACACCCCATATTAGAAAAATATTTGTTTATTAATAATGTATAAGTATCATATATTTTTATTAACAATAAATAAATAGATTAATTAAAATAAATAAAAAATTTTCATAAAAATAGTAATGACAAATTGTAAATCAATTTATTTAATTAATTTATGCATGTTTTATTAAATATTTTATTTATATGTAAAATAAATTATATTCTAGTTATTTGATTTTTTTTTCCTTTCATGTCTTATTTATTTCAAGCCAAACATTAAATATAATATTTTTTTTGTAGTTTAATCATATAAATTTTTATCCACTTTAATTTTTATATTAATTCTTACAAAAGATTTTCATTAATTTATATTATTTTTTAATGAAAAATAAATTTCTCACATGACAAATATATAATGTCTAGATTTAAAAATCAAATAATAATAAATAAATACATAATTAGACTATTTTATTTTTTATTTTAAATATATAATATCCTCCGAATTTTTAAATATTTTGTTTCTCCAAATATTAATGGTGTAATTGCACTCCTTTTTTTTTTTTGGTTGGGGGAGGGTTATTTACACCTTTTTCAGCCAAATATGTCAGTTGCTTGTGTACTGTATGGTTTTAACAGCATTATCAAATAGAAATTGACACAATCGCTGGAGGTAGAGGGTTTATATAACTAATTTTTGTAACAGTATTGGTATTTAAACCCTAAAAAATATTAATGGTATATTTGCACTTAAGGTAAAAAATATTAGGAGATATTTACATGACGTTACGGAAGCCTCAATGAGAAAGATAACATAAAAAATTGAAATAACCTTCTACTACTTTGTTGATTGAGATGAATACCAAAATAATAGGCATCAAAAATCGAAATTCTAACAAGAATGTCAAAAATTTGAAAAAGAAGAGAAAGTTTATTATTCAATCAAGACTTCCCAAGTAGCCCAAAGGGTTATATATTTATAGGATGACACAGACCTATCAACCCTAATTTAACTAAGAAATAAAATAAAAATAATTCTAACTAAGGTAGGAAATCAAATCCCAACTAAATATAGAAAAATCAAATCCTAGTTAGGAAAGGAAAATTTAAATCAATGCTACAATAGGAATAAAAAAAAACAAATCCTAACTAAAATAGGAGACTAAATAATAATAATAACAAAATAATCATTTCTCATTGTTCCAAAAAAATCTAATGCCAGCTGGTCTGCACCATTCTCCCAAGGTAGAGAAAATTCATCCTTATATGAAGAATTGCCAAGAAAAGGAAAAAGGTGCTTCACATTAAACATATAAGAGGTATGAATATGACTGGACAACTTAAGGTCATAAGCATTATGATTGATCTTCTTAATGACCTCGACATGACCAATCTTTTGAGTATGTAATTTATTATAATCACCCATAGAAAATTGTTCTTTGGTAAGGACTGCCCATACAAAATCACCCATATTAAACTCCACATGCCTACTTGTCTTATCAACAACCTGTTTGTACTTAGTAGGGATTGCTCTAAATTTGCATACATAACCTTATATATGTCTTGTAAGCTTGCGATAAAATCTACAACTTTCCTATGAATTTTGGTTTTAGTAGGCAAAGGTAGTAAATCTAAAGGACCTTTGGGCACTATAGAATACACAATCTGAAAGGGATTAAAGCCCTTATTTCAGTTGACAGTATGGTTATGTGCAAATTCAGCTTAGCACAATTTTTGGTTCCAACTCTTCATATAATCTCCCACTAGACATCACAATAAATTACTATAAGGAACAGTTGACTACTTCAATTTGATAATCTTTTTGAGGATGATAAGCATTGCTAAAATTTAATTGCGCTCTACCATTTTTCATAAACTCTGTAAAAAATGATTGACGAACCAAGTATCTCTATTAGACACAATTATTTGAGGTAGTCCATAAAGATGATACATATCACAAAAGAATAATTGGGCAACATTGACAACATTTGTAGTCTTTTTACAAGGAATAAAAATGAGCCATCTTAAAAAAATGATAACAACAATAAAGATGAAATTATTACCCCTCTGTGTTCGTGGCAACCCCAGAACAAAATCCATACTAATATCCACTCAAGGTTGTGATGGAGCTAGTAGGGGCATATACAAACCAACATGCTAGTTGTGCCCTTAGATATTTGACAAATTCTGCACCTCTTCACATAATGTTTTACTTCCTTACAAATGGTAGGCTAAAAGTATGATGCTTGAACCAATTGTAAAGTTCTATCTGACCCAATATGTCCCTCACCATGTAATTCCTAAATAATCTATACTGCAAACTACACTCTAAAATTCACAACTGGTTATCTTTAAATAAAAAACCATACAGCAGTATAAATTTATCTTATCTCCAACTGCTATTTTTTCTAAAACACTAGAAAAAGTATAGGTCAGTAATAAGTAACTCACGAAATGAATTAAAGTTAGGTACCTCAACCCGCATGGTTGTTAGTAGGCTATTTCTACTGCTTAATTTATTAGCCACCCTACTAGTCACTCATGCCTTATGCTTTACCACAAAAGTAAATTGCTACAAGTATGCTACCCGATGATCAAGTATGTTTCGGGACCACTTTATCATACCTATACAGATGCTTCAATGCCTCATAATCAACATAACACGAACTGCCCCTGGAATAAATAATGACGTTAATGCATGAAGGCTTGTACCGCAACATAAAACTCCATGTCATAAGTGTTGTATTGCAACTTAGTGCCCGATAATTTTTTACTAAGATAAGCAACTGGTTAATTATTCTAGCTCAACACAGCTTAAATACCAACCTTAGAAGCATTACAATGCAATTCAAAAGGTTGTAAAAAAATAAAAAAGTACAACTATTAGCGCAAAAGTGAGATGTATTTTAATTTGTTGGAATACTTACTCTACTTCGTTTGTCCATTGAATTTTTCCACCTTTTATACAATATATTATTGGTACCATAACATTACTGAAATAGGGAATGAACATCCTATAGAATTATGTCAATCCATGAAAACTATACATACACACTTTTTAATGGCAATATAGAACTTATCTATAAATACACACTTTGAAATTTTCCCATGTGGGTTTTTCCCAGTTGGTGTGTCTTGGATGAGCTTTTAAGTCTGCCATCGCTATGCTCCAGTTGAGCAGCACTATTTGGGTTTTTACCGAATGAGGTATTCCTGGCCTATGTGGCCCTTGAGGGTCCTATTCGGTGTTTTTTTTGACAAGTCAATAGAGAAAGTCATGGTGACATGGCGAATGAGACAAATCCACTTTTTACGTGTCAAGCTCTCATTGGAGGTGTATTTTTTATATATCAACAGAAATAATTTCAATGCCATTAATGAAGGCAAAAGATCCTGTAGACGCAGAGAAAGTCAGATTAAGATTCTGACTATCCCACATAGTTATTACATACTTTTTTATGAGGGTATCAATAGAGGAACTAGTAACAGAAATCACAAGAAATGCACTAAAATTACTAAGGAGAGTGTAATCATTGGCTTTTACAGAGAAAAAGGATTTGGATATTTCAAGATTTGAGTAATTAGTAGGATAGAAGTAGAGATGAACAAACTTTAAGCCAAGTAAGAGGGGAAACATGTAAGTGAATTTGGATTGAGAAACGCAGGTAGTCATGTACAAGCTCTAAGAGCAGATGATGCAGTTTTAGGGTTAGAGGCAAGATATTTGGAGTGTGCATCACCATCCCAGCTGCGTCCATCCGCTGATGTGGTGGTGGAGGATGCACTGCAATTAAGAAGAATAAGTTCAACAGGATGGTACTGTAACAGGCTCCTTACAGCAGCTCTGGCAGACATGAAATTTAGGAAAAAGAATAAAGAAAGAAGAACTGAACGAGTAGGATACATTGATATTAATATCAGTATTTTGAAGGATATGAAAGAGTAAAACTATATATGTATTATAAAAGAAATTTTTAAGTGAATCCAGTTCGCCATATAGGATTATAATGTAGCACCCTCCAGCTACCATAGACACATGTCCAGATTAATGACATAAAGCATGAATAATAAAATTTTTCTTTAAATGAAAAGATACTTTATATATATTAAAGTATTAATTTATACTATGTATATATAATTTACATATGTATACAAATACAACATAATTCTATTACAAAATTCTTGATGCCAAAAAGGATGAAATACACATGAGGATGGAGATGTAGTCATCAAGCACGCTGTCGTCCCACCTGAGTTCATGACAAACCAAGCTTTAAGCTTTCTAATCCAAGCAACAGCTCAAGTGGCTAACTATTCTAAAAACCATAATTGTAAAAGAATGAGCTTGCGACTTAATAAGCAATTGATAATACAACCATACATATAGTTTTTCTCAAGAACTAATTAATAAAAACACATAAAATACATTGCTACACATCAAAATACAAGAATTAAATATTTAGACTGTGCATGGGAGTCCAAATGACAAAGGTGAAAGTGAGCACTAAAATGTCAAGCTCAATTAGAGAATCATAAAAATAGATTCTAGCCAATTAAAAATTTGAAACTTGTAGAGGACTCTTTAAGGTTTCTGTAGCTTCAAACCACGCCTCATTTGGAGGTCTATAGCTCAAGTTATGGTCAAAATACTATAATCCTACAAGTCCTGCGCATGATAGGTGCACGACCGTGCTTGATTCTTGCCATTTTTCTTTTGTGTCCGCATCGCCGTGCCTAAAAGTCTGCATTTGGCACATGGCCTGCGGACCATATTGCACTCTTTGGGCTATAACTCCCTCTACAAAACTCAGAATTAAGTGATTCAAAAAGCTATGGAAAGTAACTCAGAGGACTACAACTTTTATGAAGAAACCTAGGCTAAATTCATTTATATAAATTGACTAAAATGTCCTTGAAGTAACTAGTGATTTCAAAACATATGAATATAACTCAATTCAAATTACAACCATACATTATAAACACACTAGTCTACACCAAACATCTATTAATATCACAACAAATAGCGTTGTTGGTGTCTCAACCTATTTCCTCAACAATATAATTCATTTATGGCACACTAAGCTCTACAATAACTTATTGATACAAACATAATCTATGAGGAGTCTACCAAAAATTGGGCAGAACCTCCCCTAGAATGTATTCATCTCCCTACTACAGTAGGGCCAATCCTGCAATAAAGAACCACAATACTATTCCATATTTACAATTCATTAATCTCACAAATAAAATCACATTCAACACTTATATACATACATAATTCAATAATGCATGATTATGCACAAGCTCATTTTTACTTTTCTCTTCCTTCTTTTCTTTTTTATCTATCCATAGACATTTCTGAGATTCTCTACCCCTTTCAATCTCAAATCTCACATGTATATGCATATATATAATTATCACATGAATGGCCATATCTGAGACTTTCTACCCCTTTCAATCTCAGATCATGGAGCTCAAACTCCACACACACATATTCCTCATATTGATGCAAACTGCATACCTTTCCACATACTCACAACACAATATATATTTATCATACCACACTAGGTGGCTTACACATCAAAGATGCCAATATCACATATTCATACTCATTCTTACTATTAAATTTGGCATTCACAAGTCTTGCCATTAAATTTGGCATTCACATGTCAAGCATTGTCAAGCAATTTTAGTTACAAGAGAATTACTATACATAAGCATTGAGTTAACAATTGCTTACTAAAAGCTTGAACTCCTTCTCAAGCAAAAACCTCCTATTGAGCAGGCCCTCTTTCTCCTCTTCCAACTCCTATTTATCATCACATACCAAAACCAACAATTAACCATAGCAATTCACCCCTAATACACAAGAAGGCAATATAATGCTCCTCACTCAAATGGACCTCAAGATACACACACTAATCCATAAACTCCCAAATTACTACTGGAGCTAGGGTTACTCATCTATTTCCAATTTCAATTGGAATTACTCAATTTTGACAAGTGTGGAATTCTCCTTCTTCAGGAACACATATTCAGTCGCCAATCACTAACATGCCATCTTCTCTAATTGCAAACTAAGTATTGATTCCTGTTTCTATTTTTTCTTTCATCCTCTTCAAATATACATCTTCCATTTGAGCTTCTCTAATTTGATCCACCATTGATGGTTTAATTTTCAATGCCACTAACAAATGATCTTTCTGCACATCAAGATTAATATTCAATGCTTGCATTGGCATCAGATTCTCCTTTTCATAACAAATGCTTTCCGCTGAAATTTCCACTGTTTTACGACTCAAAGCATAGGCTACTACGTTTGCTTTTCTCGGATGGTACTCAATAGTGCAGTCATAATCTTTTAATAACTCTATCTATCTTCATTGCCTTAGTTTCAATTCTTTCTGAGTGGAGATGTACTTCAAACTTTTGTGGTCGGTGAAAATGGAAAATATTTTGCCATACAAGTAATGTCTCCAAATCTTCAAAGCATGGACAATGGCAGCTAACTCCAAATCATGGGTAGGGTAATTGGCTTCATGAGTTCGCAATTGCCTTAAAGCATATGCAATCACCTTCCCATTTTGCATAATAACACACCCTAGACCTTGTCCCGAAGCATCTGTATAGATAACAAATCCTCCCTCTCTAATTAGTAATGCAAGCACTGGAGTAGTAGTCAGAGCTTTCTTTAACTTCTCAAAGCTTCTTTGACACTTATCATTCCACCAAAATTGTACACCTTTCTTTAATAAATTCGTCATTAGCTTTGCAACAATAGAAAAATCTTATACAAATCTACGGTAATATCCAGCCAAACCCAAAAAACTTTGAATTTCTGTCACACTTCTCGGTGCTTCCCACTCCACAATTGCTTTGATATTTGAGGGTCGGGTTTCACTCCTTCTTTTGAAACAATATACCCAAGAAAAGTAATTTCTTCCATCCAAAACTCACATTTGCTGAATTTAGTATATAACTGTTGAGCTCTCTCAATATCTGCAAAGCTATTCGAAGATGTTGTTCATGCACTTCCTTACTCGAGGAATAGATGAGAATGTCGTCGATGAAGACAATCATAAATTCATCTAGCTACTGTTGAAATGTCTTGTTCATCAATGACATGAATACTGCCGGTGCATTTGTCAAACCAAAAGGCACCACTAAGAACTCGTAATACCCATATATAGTCCTGAATGTTGTCTTTGGAATAGAAGAATCGGCCACCCGTAGTTGCTAATAGCCCGATCTCAAATCTATCTTTGAAAATATTGTGGCATCTTTCAACTGATCAAGTAAATCATCAATCCTCGGTAATAGATACATATTCTTCACCGTAATTCTATTCAATTGTCGGTAATCTGTGCACAAACGTATGCTTCCATCCTTTTTCTTTACAAATAATACCGGAGCTCCCCAAGGTGATATGCTTGGTCTAATGAAACCCTTCTTTAACAACTCTTCTAGTTGCTTTTTCAACTCTTTAAACTCTGTTGGTGCCATTCTATACGGAGCAATTGATATCGGTGCCGCTCCCGGAACAGTCTCTATCTCGAAGTCAACTTCCCTGTATAGAGGTAATCTCGACAATTCATCTAGAAACACATCAAAAAAATCTCTCACTACTGGTACCTCTTCTATTCCCGGACTAACTTTGGTTGTATCTATAACACTAGCCAGGTAAGCTTCATATCCCTCTCTAATCAAATGAAATGCCACTACTGCAGAAATCAAATAAGTAGGCACAACTTTTCTCTCTCCCACTAAGACCATCTTTTTCTGTCTGCCGATATCTATCATTACCTCCTTAGTATAACAATCCACTATAGCATGGTTTTTAGCTAACCAATCCATTCCCAAAATAACATCAAATTGATCTAGTTTGATAATCACCAAGTCTGTATACAAAGTCTCATCACCCACCACTATAGGACAAGCTCTCATAACTGAATTAACTACCACAACACCCCCAGCAGGCATAAAAACACATAAATTATGTTCTAAGGGTTCTATAATACCATGCACTTTTAAAGCAAACTCATATGACACAAATGAGCAAGTCGATCTTGGATCTATCAAAACAAATGCATCATGGTCAAAGATAGGGAATATACCAGTGACCACATCTGGAGCTGCAGGATCTTATTGCCTAGTGATGGCATAAAACCTTGCTTGGCCTTGAGATGGACCAGTAGATCCTGCTTAACCCGAAATTCTAGCTGCACTTCCTCTACCACCTCTGCCTCTTCCTCTAGCAACTATAGGTGTATTCTCTCCAGCACTGCTTTGGACAGTCACCTAGGATCCTTCTCCACTTCTTTTCACTGGACAATTTCTGATAAAGTGGCTCGGTTGATCACAATGATAGCACACACTTGATCTTTTATTCCAACATTCACCCGAGTGATATTTTCCACATATGTTACACATGGGAGTTTATGAGCCACTCATCATTCTACTTGCCTTCTCCGGTTATCGAACCTCCCAAATCCACGGCCAAATGATCCTCCCCTAGACTGGTTAGATCGACTTATGCCCCTTCCTCTGAAGTTACCTCTTTGAAAGCTTGAGCCTCAGAAAGATGAACTTCCACTAGTTCGAGTCGGAGCTGAAAATGAGCCAGTGGTCTTCTTCTTTTTGGCCTCTACCTCATTCCTTTATATGATCATTTCTTCAGCTCTCACAACAGTCTCTAACACTTCTCTATATGTTGGAGGTTTAATGGCCATCTTCTCCCAAATTTCCAGGTTCAATCCCCTCTCAAAATTGTTTGTCTTCATTTCTTCAGTGGCTACCTCTTCCGAAGCATATCTAAATAGCCTTACAAATTGTACTTCATAATCAGCCACCGACATCTCATTCTATTTCAACTCAAGAAACTCAATCTTCTTTCTATCCTGGTACACTACTGGTGTGTATTTCTCAGCAAAATATCTCAGAAATTATGCCCAAGTTAGGGTTAAAGGTACATTCTTGCTACCTGGTACCATTTCCCAACAATCAAGAGCATCTTGTTCAAAGAGGGAAGCAGCATAGCTCACCTTCTTTTCAGAGGTGCAATCAAACCTATCAAGAATCCTCTCTGTGCCTCTAAGCCATTCCTCTACAACTGCAGGATCAATAGTACCCGCAAAGGCTTTTGCACCTTGCTTCCTAATCTTTTCATAGGTCTCATCTACCACATTACCTACAGGTGCTGGTGGTTGACCTATATTCCTCATCATCTGTACAAACTCCTGTATAAAAGAATATGCAGTAGGAGGAGGGACTTGGGGTTAAGGTTGTTCTGGTTCAGGTCTATGAACTGACTCTGATGACCTTTCGGGAGCAACTTGAGGTGCTTGATGTTCATCCATCCTGAGATATGCAACGCACATCAACTACATGCTTTCTAAAAACTCATCTAAAACTCATGCATGAGATGTTATGAATGCTTATGTATCATGTCCCAAGGGAATCTAATTCCCGCTCTGATACCACTTAATGTAGCACCCTCTAAGTACCATATACACGTGTCCAGATTAATGAAATAAAGCATGAATAATAAAATTTTTCTTTAAATGAAAAGATACTTTATATATATTAAAGTATTAATATATACAATGTACATGTAATTTACATATGTATACAAATACAACATAATTCTA
>CATIWO010772751.1:0-16245 GCA_949673435.1 Macaranga tanarius | reverse complement strand
AACACAATTTTCAAAAACCCATTTTATACCTCAATTAAAAATTGATTATATTGTAAAACTTCAATTGAGTGTGGTGAAGAGTTAATTGAGTTTGACAAATTGTGGGTATTGTTGTGTTGGAGGTGATAGGGATGATAATTGAAAAAGTATTGGAATACTTGTGGTGTGGTGGAGGAGATGTTTTTCTCTTGGTTATGTGGGAGAGTAATAGGAGTTGATCGAGTTTGAGTAGATTATGGGTAAGATTATGTTGGAGTGGTGGACGTTGACTGGAGCAACGGTTATGGTGGTGGAGTCGGTGGGGGTAGAGCATCAGGAAAAGAATAGGAAGGAGAAAAAGAAAAACAACGGTAAAAAAAAAAAGCTTTGTTAAAATTTTTTTTATTAGTTAAAAATATTTATTGTTCATAAATAATTTTTTATTTTTAGAAAGCTCTCTAGGTAATTTGCTAAAAATTGAATCTTTTTGAGTTAAATAGCCCAAAAAGTTAATTTTGGGGTTAATTGCACCTTAAATGATAGTTCAGGGGTGGATTGCTACTTTAGCCTTTTTTTCTGATTTTGAAATTGTTGTACGACACGTCGTAAAAGCACATAGAGAGACTCGTCAAAAAACCAGCTGACCAAACAGCCAACCACCAAAGGCAGCTCCGCACTGCATTGGCTCGTTTTGCACTGCTCATCCCTCGCAATATCTCTTCGTACAACGCTAATGAAACCGTCTTTTCGATGGGGAATAAATCTCTGAAGAAGAGGTCGATCAGCAAGCGATCAGCCTCCAAACCGGACGCTGCAATGCCTTCTTCTTCTCAGACTTCTCATTTCGCTCTCACAAGGGCACCACTGTTCGTTTTATTCTTTATGACCTTTGCTTTTGTCGCTCTCTTAGGCCTTTCCTCAATCTTCTTGAGCACTTTCAGGTTTGCTAATCAATCACCTCAAATCTATGCAATTCAAGTGATCAATGAGTTCCCTCACGACCCCAACGCCTTTACTCAGGTTTAATCTAAGCCCTCTAAATTATGTTGTTTAATTATGAGTTAATTTTATTTTGTTTTTTAGAAAAAAATTTAATTCGAGTTTTGATTTATACTCTGATTTGAATTTCTGAGCAGCTAATTGATAAATTTGGTAACAGGGTCTTCTTTATGCAGAAAACGATACGATGTTTGAGTCCACTGGCCTTTATGGGGAGGTGTGTTTGATTGCTTTCTCTTTTGAATACAAAAATGTAGACAATGTGGATCGCTTTTGTTGTAATGACATATGGTTTTATGTTATTCATCAATTACCTTTCTGATTTTAAGATAACAGTCATCAGTTCGGAGAGTTGATCTTAGGTCCGGCAGGGTATGTCTGTCTCTGGCTTTCAAATTATTATTTTAGACTTCTCAAGGTTTAGAATTATGTTCAGTCAGTTGTCTGGTTCTTAAATATTCAATTCAAGCTTTGTGTTGTGTTTCACATGTACAGGTTGAGGTTCTTAAGAACATGGATAAATCTTATTTTGGAGAAGGCTTAACTCTTCTTGGAGAAAGGTTTTCAATCAGTTGCATTTTTTTTTTGTTGATTTAATAAAGTTAGATTTATCGCTTGATGTTTTAGAGACCTGACATTTTTCTTCAGAAGTTTCTTCAAGTTTGGGACTTCAGTTGATCATATTTTGAGATGATTGATAGCATAAGTTAGATATCTTTATAACCACTGAATCAACTACCACCTGAAATCTGTTGCCTCCCCTACTGCCTACTATTTGGGTACCCTTCTGTATTATTAGTGTAGTGGATTTAATTCAAAACACATGTTCTGAAAATAAAACATTGCATGCTTAGAATTTCAGAGATACAGCACATCTGTCTCACAAATATGATAGACCTGATGTAGAGCACAATGCTTACAAATGTGATAGACCTGATGATTTCATGTGTCTTTTTCTGCTCTGAAAATTGATTTCATGTGTCTTAAATAGATGGTTGGGCATATATAGGTACTGACTATCTGTGTGCTTTGTTTCAAATGTTACTGCAATTACATCTGGTTTCTTAAATTCTCGATTTTATGTATGCAGCTGTATAGACACTTAACAAAATTATTATTCTGATGTAGTAATTCTTCATGATCTTTTGCAGGCTATTCCAAGTAACTTGGTTGACGAACACTGGTTTCATATATGACCAAAATAATTTAAACAAAGTTTGTGCTTCACCATTTTTCTTTTTGGCATGTATATGTATGCAGTATATTGCTATGCTGTTAAATAATTTTCTCATCTAAGTGAGCACTTCTGAGATGTTCTCTGGTTTTGTTTGGGTTTATATTTCATCCTTATGATTATATGGTACGATAACCCCCCATTTTATTGTCCGGAAATTCTGCTGCTCTTAACTGTTGTCAGAATTGATTTTGGTTTTCGTTATGCCATCTTGAAATGTTCCTGGCTTTTACAATAATGGTTTTCTCCTGCACATAGAAGTGCACTTTGGACAGATCTTTTCCTTTTAATACAACTGCTTGCATCTTCTACCCTACCATGCTATTGAGAATTTTGTTTGCCATGGTCTCTTATGTTAGATTGAGGTATGTTCTTTTTCTGCTTGGCTGAAGAGTTCTTGTATTTGAATCTTTACTTTTTTTTTTTTCTCTCACTTGATGCAGGTTGAAAAATTTACTCATCAGATGCGTGATGGTTGGGGACTGGCAACTGATGGAAAAGTTTTGTTTGGCAGTGATGGAACTTCAACACTATACCAGCTTGATCCTCAGACATTGAAAGGTTTTTCTCTACAACTCTTAATATGTACTTTGGTTTTTTGTGTTGCACAGAATGATACTTCATTTGTGTTGTTTGATGCAGTAAGTAAAAGAAACATTGTGAAATACAATAATCAGGAAGTACGCTACCTCAATGAACTAGAGTTTGTAAATGGTGAAATTTGGGCCAATGTTTGGCAGGTATCCTCCAATCTTTGTTTAACGTATTTGGATTTTTTGTGGAGATTTCCTAATGATAGAAACTTCTGTTTATGTCAATGAGGTCACTGGCTAGTACTTTTGTGAAAGGCATTTTATGTCACTGAAGAAAGCAAATTTTGGATTCACGTGGTTATCCTGAATTTTAAAATATTCTCTCTCTGACTCTAGGACCCCCTCCCTTGGAACCTCACCGATGGTGAAGAGAAGAATTTGCCTTAGGTTTTGCTACAAATGTAAAATAATTAGGCCTTTTAAGGTTTGTGTTTTCCTTATGTAGACTGATTGCATTGCAAGGATCTCTCAAAAAGATGGCACTGTGCTTGGATGGATTCTTCTTGAAGATTTAAGGTGCTGCTCCTTATACTGGATTAGTTGATAAGTTTCTGTTATCTGATAATGATATTGTCGATTTGGCTTAAGAGTTTCACAAAATCACTTTTTCGCTTTTGTGTTTTTACAGGAAAGGATTGCTAGCAGCTGGACACAGGGTGAGGATTTAGTCACACATAAAAATGTCATGTCTTTGTGAGAAAAAGGAAAAAAACTATGTCCATCTTTTCCTAAAGCTGTTTTCTATTTGATAAGGTCTATTTGATATATGTTAATGTTTTGTTAGCCAGAACTTCCTTGCACTTCTAATCATATTATCTTCCTCTCGTGTGTGGGGGCGTGTGTTTTCTTTTTGTTTAAAGGAGTAGTGGTTACTTGAAGACTAATTATTTCCTCTTTACCTAATGCATCTGAACTTTTCTCTACTTTTTAGGGCATTGATGTTTTAAATGGTATTGCATGGGATAGCAACGACAACCGTTTATTTGGTAAGCTTTTATACCGACAAATATCTTTTAAGTTGTAATTGTGGCCTATATTTTCTTGCATGCTGAACTTGGTTGCACAATTATTATTTTAACACACTCCACTCAATTCATGATATAGCTGTTGCTAATTTGTATTGCTGCTGTTTGTTGCTCTTGTGAGCCTAGCAGAGACTTTCTGTCCTTCCAATTGTACACTTTAGCAATCTTTAACCTAGCCAGGTTACCTTGTTTACTGGTGCGAATATAGATGCCTTGCTTTGTCATCTGTTCTCTATTAAAGAACTCAATTTTCATTTGGAATAATGATCTGATTTGAACATATCAGAGCACCTGTTCTTAGCTTCCGATGGAAGTTAATGGTTGAAATCTTTCCTATTTGCAGCATTAGGATGCCTAAAGTCTAATTTGTCGTTTCTTCCAACTCATGATTTAGATTTGGTACTCATAGTTTCTTGTTTTTGGTTTGGTCTTTATATTTATACGCATTTCCTTTGAAGCCTTATCTATTATCCTTGTGTGCAGTTACTGGAAAACTATGGCCAAAGCTTTATGAAATCAAATTGCATTCGGTGAAGAAAAGTGTCAACAGTGAATTGATTAACCAGCTTTGCATACCATAATCAGCTACACCCATAAAGGTTTTGACAAGCCTACTGTTATTGGAATTTGATGGCTGAGACCCGGGATTCTAAGTAAACTTGGTCTTGTTAAGTTTGACGACGCGCAGAAACATCTTGAAGACAGCGATCACTTGATTCTTTCGAGTTCTCGGTCATGCTAGTTAAGATGGAAGGACGTGTAGAGAAGGTTATTAACTTGCTTTCTAACAGAACAATGTTAATGTGCTGCAAAATGAAATTTTGTTGAATGCGCACTCGCACCGGTAAAACCCTGGGTTGAGTACAAAAACTTTTTAATAGAATTACAGGCAAAATCAATGAAATTTTTATTAAAAAATAAGCGATTAATCAACCATGATGCTTAAATATGAATTAATTATTCTGATAATGACATTTTTAGTTCCGAGCAAGACACATAACTACTAACCTGATTAACATATTGTCTGTACTATGATACGAGGCTAAAAAAAATCAGTAAAAATTGACACGGTGAGGAATTCGCTTTTGCCAAATACAAATAGCTTCAGTGTCACAAAATGCCGGAGCAATTGATAAAACAAATCATATCATAACAGCTAATATTTTCTTGAAGTGGCAAACAACTGTTGGATAATTTGGTGCCAGGGTCTTGTTTCTACACCTAAAACTGTACTGTACCCATATTTTTCCCCGTTACTCTCGCTGGTTAGTTGATACGTCAGAGATTTTGAACTACAACTAAGTGTTCTGGTTAAGCTCAAAATCTCCAGTTACCATTTCCTCTGTTCATCATCAAGATTCCTTTGAAGCTCTCTCATCAAAAAATCATGTCCTACCACCAATCTTCCCTTAACAAAAACCTTTCAAAGCATACACCATTTTTTGGCATCAGATTATGGATTATTTTAGTTGCTTTCATTTCACTCTTCACTCTGCTCATTCTTGCTGTGATCTTCATCAGCATTAACTATCTTTGTCGCCAGAAGAAATCAAAATCCTTTAAACCCCATTTCCTTATTCCAAATCCCATTGCTTGCAGCAACAACTTTAGGAAGAGTTACAGTGCATCATCACTGGACAGAAGGCTCTTGTCTCAACGTGTTGTTGAGATTGAAATGAACATGGCAAAGCTAGACCATCATAATAATCTTGGTACAAGTGGGATGGCCACACCCAATATTAATGCAGCTGATTTGAAGTCATTTGCTAGATACTCTCCTATAGTTCTAGATGCATGGAGAGGAAATAGGTTTGCTTATAAGGATATTGAGGTGGTCACCAATGGATTTTCTGATGAGAATTTGATCGGAAATGGCGATCGTGGATTTGTTTATCGTGGCATTTTGATGGATGCTACAAGAGTGGCGGTGAAGTGCCTATTGAATAAGAGGTATTTTTCTTCATGCTTTTATATATGTATTTTTCTTCATTGAAGGATGGACATGGTTCGTTAATTATATGGCATTACAAGTTTCTGGTACAATTACACAATATTGATACAATCATTATTCGTCAGTTGCCAAGCTGAGGAATTTATAGCTGAAATGGATGTCATAGGACACGTTAGACACAAGAATTTAGTGAAAGTGCTTGGATATTGTGTGGAAGGAGATTACAGGTATAATTATCAATTGTTCTGTCTTCAGGAATAATTTTCATTCATTAGTTAATTTTAAGCCTTTGCTTCAATCAGAATGCTTGTGAATGAATATGTGGATAATGGAAATCTGCATCAGTGGCTTCATGGATGGACAGAACAAGCTAGCCCTCTATCATGGAGTATAAGGATGAACATTATCCAAGGAGTAGCAAAAGGGTAAGCAGTTCTGATCCTGACATTTTCATTTCAATCATTGTACACTTCATAGGCTTCTTTTACTTTATGCTTATGTGATTTGAAGAGTTTGCTTCTAAAGATTGGCTTACCTCCACGAGGACATTGAACCAAAGATCGTTCATCAAAATCTAAAATCTACCAACATATTGCTTGATCACCAATGGAATCCTAAGATCTCTGACTTTGGGATTGTTAAGCTCTGTGGCCCCGAGCGAAATCATACAGAAGCTCGCCTCTTGTGCGCATCTGGGTAAGCATCTACTGTCATTTGCTCAAGTATGCAATTTCATTACAGGTCAATGCGCCCAAGTTCTGGTGAGTGAAAATAATTTAGACTGACGATGTCAAATGGTGCGCTTATTATCTCTGCAGTTATTTATCTCAAGAATGTGCTTCAAATGGAGTTCTGAACGAGAAGACTGATGTTTATAGCTTTGGAATTCTTGTAATGGAGATCATATGCGGAAGGACTCCTGTAGATCACAATCAACCCCAAGTAAGGATTCCTAAAAACATTCGAGTGATTTTATTTGAGACTTAAGTTCATGACACATAAATTAGCTATCAACTGCAGGCCTATTTAATTGACTGGTTGAAGTCCATGGTTGCAAACCACAAAATCAAGTATGTAGCAGATCCTAAATTGCCAGGAATGCCATCTTCAAAAGAGCTCAAACGCATACTTTTACTTGCTCTTCGATGTGTTCATCCTGATATAAACCACAGGCCTACAATGGGAGAAGTGATACACATGCTTGAGCCGCGCAACTTACTCCTAAATGATGTACTAATTACCACACTTACACAGCACAATGCCTTCATTTTGATTTCAATATTAAGAATCATACCTAACTGAATTTTCTTTAATGATCATATAATGTAGGAACGTCCAATAAGGAGACACTCCCCATCTCATCAAACATGCTCGCAAGAGACTCAGATAACTGCAAACTCGGGTGAGGTTGATTTTAATACGCATGAAAGGGAAAGCAGCGGTAATGTGTATCAGAAAATGATGTCGAAGTAGAGACAAGTTTTGTAATGTTCAAGATTATATTTACGTTTTGGTTGTTGAGAACATTTTAATCTTTTCTCTTCATTTGTAATTACATACAATAAGAGTTGAACAAAAAAAACATTTTGTATGTTCTATTCATACTTGCTGAACGAACTACATTATGCACATACATGCTATTGTTTTTTTCATTCCATATTGCTTGCTTCCTTGATAGTATTAAACATGGTGGGTCATAACTGAACCATACATTTTAAGGGAAAACTCTCTTGGCAGAACAAGTATGCAGCTTAACGGTTTCAATTGGCAATTTATCTTCTGGGAAAGCGCAGTCAATTGGTTTTTTAGCCAACAAACTGCAAGTCTCGATACATGGATATTGCAATATTGCAACATTGTTTACAGTTCCCTGTACATCACTGCAGTTCCATTGCAACATTCTTGCGTCTTCGATCAATGTTTTAATCGTGGTGTTAGAAATGCATATTCCAGTGAAGGGATGACCAGCCAAGCCATTGAACCATGCTGCTCTTGTCACATTCTCGGCTACAAAGTCTCTAAAGTTGATATTGTTAATCTCGGTTAGAGCATTTGGATCATAGCCATCATCTGGGTGACTCTTATAGCTGCCTGATACCCAGTAAACGTACTTGGGTACGGTAGACAAGGTCACCCTTCTTACAAATACGTCTTTAACATATGCACCTCTTCCAGGTGCAGTTTTGATCCTGATACCGGATTCGGTATTGATGCCTGTGAGGTCCTCAATCCTAATATTTTGAATTCCACCAGACACCTCGCTGCCTATAGCTATGAGAGCACTCCCAGGGGAAATGCAGGTTACCCTTCTTATAACCACGTCTTTTGTGGGCATCCCGAATTTAATTCCATACTGATCCCACCCACTTTTAATTGCAATGCAGTCATCTCCTGATACAATGTAACTATCTTCTATCCGAGTGTTTGAGCACGAATCTGAAAAACCATAAACATGGGATACAGATTCGATCAAGATTAACCAAAAAAATTTCCATACATGATTCGAATACTAATGTAAAGATAACGGAAGAAACTGACTTGGGTTAATGCCGTCAGTGTTAGGAATATCAACAGGGGCAATAATTGTCACTGCTTGAATCAAAATATTACTGCATTTTGGCAAATCTTGTCAGAATCACAACTATATAATTAAGTGCTCATCAGATACAAGTTTGAACATATAACATTTGCAGACCTACTGTAGACAGGATGGATATTCCAAAACGGAGCATCGACTAAAGTAATGTGTGATATCTGGATGTTAGTTGTGTACATAAGCTCAATCAAGAATGGTCGCCATGCCGTCAATGAGCCATTGTCGAATTTGTCCCACCAGGGAGCACCCTGACCATCAATTGTGCCATTATTGCCTGATGACAAAGATCCCAATCCTTTGCATCAGTCTTAACGGAAAAAGTTAATTATGGAGAACTGAGACTGCATAATGTTTAATAGTACCAGTAATCACAACATCAGTAAGGTTTACTCCACGAATGAGACTGGAAAACCTTCCATCAGAAAAATTTTTCTCCTTTCCAAAAGAAGGCAAATGATCGATTAAAGGGTAGTCTGCTTCATTCTGTCAATATTGTAATCATCATCAGAACTTACATCATATTATATTCTTTCACAGACATACAAAGATAAATAAAGGGTTACCTGAGAAGCAAGAATTGTAGCATCCTTATGGAGAAAAAGGGTGAAATGGCTAGTGAGATTGAAACTGCCAGTTAACCATTTTCCTTCTGGTATAATTAGTTCAGCACCACCATCATTAGCATGTTGGCTAAGATTGGCAATGGCAGCTTGAAATGCCTTTGTGTTCAATGTTTTTCCATCTCCAACACCTCCAAAATCTGTCAAAAATGCAGAGTGCTTGCGACAGGTTAAGGCATTGTACTTCACATCATTAAAGGCATCCTTATTCAAAATCTGTACATTCTTGCTTTGTGCTATTTCAACACTAAATGATCCCACAACGATCAGGATCGTTAGAACCTGCAAAAACTGTACTAAAATTTAAAAAGAAACAAATAATAAAGAGGGCCTTAGCAGAATAAAAATGGCAAATAGTATTAATTTAGAAATCATAATTGAAGGAGAAAAGAGAGTACATGGAACGGTGTGAATTCTGCGGATGTCAACATAGTTTTCTTTTCTTAGAACAGAAACTATTATTATACTTTTTTTTTCTTATATAAGAAGTGAAATTTCATTAAATAAAATGATGAGATAAATATAGGAAACTGTTAATTAACATATTAAGGTGGGTTTATTTTTAGAATTAGAAAAAAAAATATCATAAATGCTAAAAATAACATAACTATAAACTCATTAGCATGGATTAATCTGAGGCAGCCCATGTACTTGTTTTGCGGGTCTCACATCTTCGTATTGCAATGTGCATTGACTACAATATTTTTAGGATCTCTTGAAGATAATGTTACAAATAAGTGAAGGATCTTTTGTTACTGTATTTTCCTTTGCTTTTTTTCTCATGGTATTAATTTTCTCAATTTTAAGGACATGGATTCATCACTAACCTCTATGCTAGTAACCGATTATGTGAGAGACTATTGTCTATTTTGGTTGTATTACACCTACTGTTAGATTTTTAACCTATATTTACACTTAACCAATAAAAATGAGACACAAAATTAGAATTGCATTCCTTTCATATTGATATGAATAATATGAATCAAATTTGTTCTCAAAAAAAAAAAAAAAGAGTCAAATTTAAACATGAGAAACTCTAAATAAGTATTCACGTACTTAAATTTAGAATTGAGATTTTATATATAATTATTTATCATATTATAGGATTTTAATTATTAATTTTGAATTTAATAATTAAAATTACACAAATACTATGAATTATATTATTCAAAGCACAAGGGGATGTATAAATAACTCGAGCAGAAACAAAAAAAAAAATTGGGTATCAAAAAACAATTTCATTTTATTTCTTCCTGTAGAGAATCAACATGGAACTTAGCTTAAGCTATGTCTAGCAGCAGTGCAAGTTTTCAGCTGAACATTCTCAATAGGCAGCCTGTCTTTTGGAAAAGGACACTGAATTCTTTTGCTAGGCAACAAATTGCACGGCTTAGGAGTAACACTGCTTGTTGCTCCCTCTATGTTTGTGCAGTTCCATTGTAGTTTCTCTGGTTTCTTGGTCAGTGTAATAGTTACATTAGACATGCAAATTCCTGTGAAAGGATCCTTTTCAATCCCTTCAAGCCTCGCTGAATAGGTCACATTTTCTGCTACAATGTCTCGGTAATTTATACTAGTGATGTTGGGCAATGCATTTGGATCATAACCTTTATCTGGGTGTGATCCATAAGAGCCAGTCATCCAGAAAACATACTTCATTGTCTTCAAATCCATTCTTCTTACAAAAATGTCTTTCACATAAGCTCCTCTTCCTGCTGCAGTTTTGATTCTGACGCCTGATTGAGTGTTGATTGCTGTGATATCCTCAGCTCTAACGTCCTGGATTCCGCCTGACATTTCGCTGCCAAGAGCAATTGTAGCACTGTCAGGAGAAATGCAGGTTAGCCTTCTTATCACCAGTTGCTTTGTAGGCATTCCAAATTTGATTCCATATTCATCCCATCCACTTTTAACTGCAATGCAGTCGTCTCCTGAGACTATGTAACAATCTTCGATTCGAGTATTCGTGCATGAGTCTGCACAACAAAATTAATTTCTCAGAATGTATCTTACCCGCAAAAGAAACAAAAGTGGAACGTAATTATAACACAAACCTGGATTAATCCCATCTGTGTTGGGGGAATTAACCGGTGCAAGAATAGTCAGTCCTTGGATCAACACATCGCTGCAATTTTTCAAATGTAGCAAAACTATTAATTCTTTCAATATAGTTGCAAATTGGCAAAATTTATCTGCTAATTAGTGCATGTGTATAAATGGCTAAACCTGCTATACGTGGGGTGAACATTCCATGATGGGGAGTTGATCAAAGTAAGATTGGATATTTGAATATGATGAGAGTACAACAGCTCAATGAGATATGGTCGAGTGTGCTTCAGCAGACCCTTGTGGAACTTTTTCCACCAAGTTGCACCCTGCCCATCAATCGTGCCATTGTGGCCTAGTGCCAAAAAAAAAAAAAAAAAGCATGAATCGAACCCACTAAGCAAAATTCAACTAAAAATTCATGTTTAATTTTCAAGAGTAGAGGTGTTAATTTGGATTACCAGTAATCACCACATCCTCAAGATTAGTACCAAAAATTAGACTGCTGAATCTTCGACCAGCTGCATCTCTTCCTCTCCCATAAGAAGGCAATGGAGGCAGAAGAGGCCATTCTGCCTCATCCTAAACATAAGTATTACAAATGAAAATATGAGATTGAATAAGAGGCCTGTCACTGTTTCCAAACACCCAAACAACAGAGAGGGCATATTATCCACCATCTGTTGGTTCAAGGCTCAAGGAGCTTAAATTCCCTTATCCTTTTTTTTTTGGTTTAATTCCTTAGGAATTCATTTTATTTCCAAATGAATTTTATTGCAAATGAATTTCAAATTCTTTTAAATCAAACACAATTCATAAAAATTGATTTATAGTCAAGTAATTCCACAAAATTTAAAAATTAGAGGTGAAAATTAATTTTACAAACTTTTCATTTAAACCAAACACATTCATTTGGATTTGCAAATTAATTCTATAAAATTTTGTAGAATTCATTTGAACCAAACAAAATAAAATTTCGAGTTCAAATCTTATGTATGAGGAGAGAAATTTACCCCCTCATAGGGTCCACCCAACTCGATCTGATTAGTTGGAGCCCTTGTACTGTGGCTACCAGACATCGGAGGTTATTGAAAAAAAAAAAAAAGGTACCTGAGAAGCAAGAAGAACAGCATCCTTGTGGAGAAAAAGAGTGAAGTGACTAGTGAGATTAAAGCTCCCAGTTAACCATTTTCCTGGCGTTACGATAAGCTGTGCTCCACCATGTGATGAATACTTGCTCAGATTAGCTATTGCTAACTGGAAAGCTTTTGTATTAGATGTTTTTCCATCTCCAACCCCTCCAAAATCTGTTAAAACTGCACTGTGTTTTCGACAGCTTATGGCAGGATATTGTACAGTATCAGAAATTCTGCATTCTCCTAGCCTTGAACCAAACAAACCCACCAATATTAAAATAATTGATACGGCCTTAAAAATCTGTACACAAATAAAATAATATTCCATTTCAATGTTACGTAATTCAGACCAAGATTATCTCAAAGAAATGAACAGCCAAAAGAATTTAAAAGAAAATAAGAAACAGAGAAATTGAAGATGCACTTAATCTGGATATACATGCATATAAAGAACATGCTTTGAATTAATGAATTATATTTGGAAAAAAATCCACGTGAAGTCAAGTTATGGAATATAGCTAATAAATTATGAAATTTTTAGCATACACAATGTTATTAAAAATGGTAATTGATGAAGCAAGTAAAGGAAGTACACATCATTTTGGATACATAATTTCATAACTATTACAAAATAAATGAATAAATAATTGGCGAGACATGTTACATTGGAATTGGATTTTGGGCACAACAACTCTATTGCGTGAGAAGAGGCTGCACACCATATTGAAGGTAGAGTTGTCAAAAAAAAAAAAAAAAAAGCATATTGAAGGTATGTAGAGAGTATTTTAAGTGAAAATTAGACTAAAGCTATGAATGGAGGCCACCATAAGGAATTTGGACGTAAAAATATATTTCAATTTTGGTAGAAATCCGGTATTTGAGTTCGAATATACATTTTATCAAGAGGATGAGGTTTAGAAATTAGAATAAATGGTCTTATCGAATCCCGCAATATTACTAAAACAATATTTGAATTATCACTACTTGAAGGCTGGATGGAATCCATTTGTGTGATGTTTTACATTATTTCTCATAGATAATAGAAATATGATATCCTCCATATTTTTTTTATTGAAATAACTACAAAATATAAAGGCACAATTTTAACTAGATTCTTGCATTTTTATAATCAATAGAGCTAATAAAAAAAAAAAAAAGAAAGACTATTTATTTGGAATGTATTATATCCAATGATTATATATTGTCCCATATTTTATCAAGCACAAAATTTTTCAATTCAGTTACGGGTGGTATTATCTCTTAAACTACATACAGTATGCAATGCAGCATAAACGTGCTACTTTTGTTTTCATATTACTATACACCTGTCTTGACAGAACAAGTGTTCAGCTGAACGCTTTCAATCGGCAATTTATCTTCTGGGAAAGCGCAAACAGTGTTGGGTTTTTCAGTCAACAAACTGCAGGGCTTGAGACACGGGTATTGCGATATTGCAACATTGCTTAGAATTCCCTGTACATCAGTGCAGTTCCATTGCAGTATTCTTGCGTCTTCAAACAAAGATTTGATAGTTGTGTTAGAAATACATATTCCAGTGAAGGGATGACCAGCAAATCCATTGAGCGATGCTGCTTTGGTCACATTCTCGGCTACAACGTCTCTGAAGTTGATATTAGTAATCTCAGCCAGTGCATTTGGATCATACCCTTCATCTGGGTGACCCTTATAGCCTCCTGATACCCAGAAAATATACTTGGGTACGGTTGAATAGGTCATCCTTCTTGCAAATATGTCTTTAACATATCCTCCTCTTCCAGGTGCAGTTTTGATCCTGATACCGGATTGGGTATTGATGCCTGTGATGTCCTCAATCCTGACATTTTGAATTCCACCAGACATCTCACTGCCAAGAGCTATGACAGCACTGTCAGGGGAAATGCAGGTTAGCCTTCTTATAACTACATCTTTTGTGGGCATCCCGAATTTAATTCCATACTGGTCCCACCCACTTTTAACTGCGATGCAGTCATCTCCTGATACAATGTAACAATCTTCTATCCGAACGTTTGAGCACGAATCTGAAAAACATACACATGGGATGCAGATCTCATTAGGATTAATAGAAAACTAAAATTCAGGCGTGATCCAAGTATTAATGTAAAGGTAACGGAAGCAACTGACTTGGGTTAATGCCATCTGTATTAGGAATATCAACAGGGGCAATAATTGTCACTGATTGGATTGTGATGTTGCTGCATTTTGGCAAATCTCATCAGAATCACAACTATATAATTAAAATGCTCATCAGGAACTGCAGATACAAGTTTGAGCATAGAACATTTGCAAACCTGCTGTAGACAGGATGGATATTCCAAAACGGAGCATTGAGCAAAGTGATGCTTGATATCTGGAGGTTAGTAGTGTACATAAGCTCAATCAAGAATGGTCGCCACGCAGTCATTGTGCCATTGGCGAATTTGTCCCACCAGGAAGCACCCTGACCATCAATTGTGCCATTGTTGCCTGATGACAAGGATCCCAATATATACTTCACATTAGTCTCAACAAAAAGTTAATTATAGAGAAGTGAAATTTTTGCATAATGTCCAATTACCAGTAATCACAACATCGGTAAGGTTTGTTCCATGAATGAGACTGGTAAACCTTCCATTAGTATAATTTTTCTCTATTCCAAAAGAGGGCAATGGAGCGGTAAAAGGGTAGTCTGCTTCATTCTGCCCATAATATGATCATCATCGGAACTTGCATAATCTTTTTTAAAGACAAGAAAATAAAAACAAAAACAAATAAATGAGAAAAAGGGTAACCTGAGAAGCGAGAATGGTAGCATCCTTGTGGAGAAAAAGGGTGAAATGGCTAGTGAGATTGAAACTGCCAGTCAACCATTTTCCTGCTGGTACAACAAGTTCAGCTCCACCATCATTAGCATATTGGCTAAGATTGGCGATGGCAGCTTGGAAGGCCTTTGTGTTCAATGTTTTTCCATCTCCAACACCACCAAAATCTGTCAAAGATGCAGAATGCTTGCGACAGGTTAAGGCATTGTATTCCACTCCATGACCCTTAGCGATTTTAGCTATTCCAACGCTAAATGATCCCACAAGGATCAAGATGGTGAGAACCTGTAAAGTCTGTACCAAAATTTAAAATAAAAACAATAATAATTATAAGGGCATTAGCAGAAGGAAAAAAAAAAAAGACAAATAGCATTAGTTTATAAAATGATATAATTGAAGGTAAAAAAAAAATATACATGGAATCGTCTGGATTCTGGGAATGTCAACATATTTTTTTAGAATTGATGATCATGAAGCTTTTTTCGTTCTTATATATAAGAACTGAAAATTCTATAAATAAAATGAACTAATTAAGATGGATTTAATTTTAGAATTGGAAAGATATAAATGCTAAAAATAGCATAACAATAAACTTGTATTTGCATGGATTGATTTGAGTCTCCCCATTTACATCTTTTACGGTCTTAAGTTGATTTGAGTCTCCCCATTTACATCTTTTACGGTCTTAAGTCTTTGAATCATGATGTGCATTTACTACAACCATTTTAGGATCTTTGGAAAATATTTTTAAAACAAATTATTAAATAAGAATAAACGAATAAATAATTGGAGAGCCACACACAATCATATATACATATGTATATACACACACAAAAACTCCATTGTGTGAGAAGAAAAATGAAGGTGCACGAGAGAGTGCGTTTTTGATTTTTGAATGGGAGTGAGTGCTTTTAACTTTTAAGTGAAAATTCAGATCATAGCCATGAAATGAAGGTCACTATAGAGAATTTGAAATTTAAAAATGTATTTGAGTTTCCATATAAGCTGGCCAAATATAACTTAATAATAATAAACTATAAATAAATGTAAAATAATTAAACTAAAATTTGTATTTTTATTTACAAAATAATTTAAAATTGAATCATTAATAATAGTGATTAAGTACATGCTAAATTTGAAAAGAAGGTAAGAGATCTTTTAATAGAATTAAACCATAAATAATACGATCTTTTTTAAAATTATTGTGTATATGAATATTTTGATTGGATTGCACATTGAAATGACAT
>CATIWO010772626.1:0-15486 GCA_949673435.1 Macaranga tanarius | reverse complement strand
ATATATTATAATAAATCTTTTGATATTATTTTTTTACCACAATAAAATATATGATCAAATATATAAATGTAGAATAAAAGATTATAATGATTGAATTATGCATTTAAGTATTTTTGGGCCCCACTTCATATGGAGAAAACGACAAGCTGTTAGTTGAAGGGCTCCTATGTCAACAAAACAATGATTTTCAAGTTAAATGGCCCCAAAAATAGTTTAGGGGCATATGTGAGCCCCGGAGTAAACATTAAGGGCCAAAATGTACATTTGCCCTAGGGCTATTAACAAGAATGGCTTATAATTGTATGCAGAAGAAAGCATGTGTCTATAATTAGAGCAGTCTATCATAGGCCACTAATAATAGCCAATCCATAGTTGGAAGAACTTTCTTCTTCTTCTTCCTCGACAGATATCAAAAAATATATAGCAACAACAATTCAATTTTCATTTTGTGGATTGAAATATATATAATATTTTCTTTGTTTATGATCTGTTCTACACCAAGAACTATTGTAACACTAAAAACACACACCAAAATTCCAGCCTTTCTATCCACCAAAATTGACGTTAATAACATTACCCTTCTGATTAAGATTCCAATATCTGAGCTCAAAACGCCGCCATTAATCCTTAAACCAAAATCATCATCCATGGCAATAGAACAGTCGTCTTCTTCTTCTACGACGTCGTTAATTCTAACCTCTGGTGCAAGCGGACGGATAAATGCGTTAATTTCCGTTAGAGCGTTGAAGAGTTTTTTGATACTTCTAAACGCCGTCGTTTTATTGTTATTGCTTCCATTTCGCGGTCGAAGACGGACCGTGCCTTTAACGTCATCATCAGCCGATAAGCCTAAAGGTTTCCAGAAGCTTCAAGAGTCTGGGACCACGAGAAAGGGGTCCACTAAAGTGCGGTTCCCGACGACTATTGTACCTTGGAAGAGTAGCGCGTCGTCAAGTGGCGTGGGCAGTGCCGTGGTGGTGGATCAGGAGGTAGCTGCGAGGAGGGCCCTGGCAATAAGACGGGTGGTGGAGGATGATGACCCTAATTCTGCTAGAGAGTTTTCGCTTTTTGTTACTGTCAGAGGCGATACCATTTTTACGCAGCTGTGGTCCCCTGTGTCTGTCAAAATCAGGTAAACTCTTAATTAAATAAATTAATTTGTTTACTATGAACCATTAATATTCAGGATTCTTTGAACTCTTACTAATTTAGAGTTCAAGAATGATATGTTCTACACTAATAGCTTAATGTTTTTTTAATTTTATTTTTACTGATTCGAATGATAATAATGGTAATTTAATATTAGTTAGCAGTTTCCTTATTTGAACAGAGTTAGCAAGATGTTGGGGAATAGATGCTTTTTTTTTTTACTGCTGAAGAAGTTGCATTTTATTATTTAAATATGCGGCAAAGACACATAAGTGATGAAACTCCTTATAATGTTAATAAAAAAAAAACACTTTTGTTACTTCTAAGTGTATCTTTTCATCTTTTACTACTCGTTTTTATATATATGTATAATATATATATATATATTTAATTTTTCATCAAACAAATGGATGTTCTGTTCGTAACAAAAGCGTTTTCATTTTTTTTAACTGTTGAACAAGCTGTAAATTATTAATGATTCCTTCTTTGGCTGTCTTTGTCTCTACAAAATAAATTTTATTTTGCTAATAATCACCTTTATATGGTAAAAACATTCAAATCTCATGATTATAAAATAAAATAAAAATAAAAACCTAAAAAAATTATTTTTGCCTACACCTAAAAGATTATGTTAAACTGTTAAATTTATGACATATATTTTACATGTTATAATTAATTAATAAAATGTTGTGATAAATCTACCTATTAAATGCAATACAAATAGTAAGGTAAGAATTTTCAAAAAGGAAAAATACGAAGTCACTCTAGAATTATTATTGTTCTTGTCATTATTATTGTTGGCTGAAACGGACTGATAAATAGCATATTCTGGAACTGCAAAGACGTGCTTTTCTGATTCTTCTTATTTAATTTCATCTACCACTTCATACTTATCGCTTTCCTTCCAGGGTAAAATTAAAATTGAGTATATTTGAACTACACAAACGGCTACATTTCCAATGGTGCAGTTGGACAATTTTTTAGAAAAACATATTCTTGCACATTATTACTATCATCCATCGGTAGAAACTATGTCTGTGCACTGCCATATCCCCCAAGGAATAATATGCTCTATGCAAATCAGTTTAATAATCATATCGGAAAGATTGTGACACCCATCTAAATCACTTCCTATCTCTCCTTGGTCCCCCTCTCTTATGTCTGATGATGTGCATTACTTTTCATTTGTGGAATTATACTCTAAGATACTGTCTTTGCCATATCCTGACATTACATCAATATCCAAGAAAAGTCTTGAATTATTTTCTGATATTCTTATCAGTAGGCACACAATTCTAAAATCTTCTTAGTGGATGTATACTACAGCAACGTTCTATTGCAGTGATTGAAAATTTGGTAACCAATGACATAAAGTGTCCACTTGTATCAATCTGGTGGGGACATAGGTTCACCTTGCCATGGAATATCAACAATGTTAATTTTTGCTGAATATAGGTCCACTTGAGAGATTTTATGTGGATTACACAACCTAGACTTGGCAGGTTTTTTTAGGGATAAGTACAATTTCGTACCCTATGATTTCGTGTTTTGACAAAATTAATCATGTGGTTTTTTTTCAACATTTAAGTACCTTGTGTTTCTTATATTTTTGCACTTTAGTACCTTTCTAACTAATATCATCATTATTTATAAAAAATATTGATATAATATTAAATTTCAATGAAAAATTTATTCTATATATAATTTACAATCAATCTAACCAATTGGTTTTTTTAAAAAACATTATAGATTTATTTTAAAATTATTTCTTTTTATTCATAAGAAAATTAAAAATACATTTAAACTTGATTTGTTGTGAGTTTATTGTAGTTAGTTGAATGATATATCACTCATTGTATAATTTTAGCATTAAAAATCCGTATTATTTTAACATTAATGCATATTTTTTAAATAATAATTGTTAGAAGGGTATTAAAGTGTAAAATATTATGAAACACAGGGTATTAATTTTGTCAAAAAGTGAAACTACATGGTACAAAATTGTACTTATTCCTTTTTTTTTTATCACGCATCTAAGGTTGAAAATTACGTAAAACGAATTAACTGAAAATTCCTGCTTAATCTCTGATTCTTTGTTCTTCTCTTCAAGCTATGTATCCTTATATCTTGACAGGAAATAGTCTGATTTTGTTTAAACAGAACAAATGTATCTGTATTGACTGTCATTTGCTTAGGAAGAAGGGTCAAATTACACTAATTCTGGGGATATAAATTAGATGTGACCAGGTTTCTTGCACATAGATTATTATTTTGGTCATTTTGTTGTCCAATAGATCAACACTAAATATGTTGACCAGGCAGCAGAATATAACATTATTGCCAATCTTTGCAGGGGGTTGGTTGTTCTTATGCATGGCCTGAATGAACACAGGTTTGTATTTGCAGCTAATGCCTGTTGAGTAGTCATATTCAGTTGGTCTGTAGTTTGATAATTTGCTCACAAAAATCCGATTTGTACAACAGTGGCAGATACAGTGATTTTGCCAAGCAGTTGAATTCTCATGGATTTAAGGTTTATGGAATGGACTGGATTGGTAAGGATGAAACTATTTTTAAATGGTTGTTGTTAGGTTTCTTTTTCTTAAAAATCCATAGGAAATCTCTATGCGATTCATAAAAAAAATGCTACCTTTGATAGTCATTATTCCAGTTATTATATTGTTTTAGTTTTTAATTAAAAATCTATCAACTTCAAAACAGGGATAGTCTAGTAGTAAACTCAGTCCTGTTACCTTATTGCTAAATATATAGATGTGTCTACCTGTTTGACTGTTCTGCGGTGATGACCATATGTGTACAAATATATCCTACAGTGAACATGTCATACACTGATATGGTTGCTGGGAGTTAATGTAAAATGAATTGATTGATCTGCATTCTTTCAGTCAAAGGAAATATCAGCATTACTAAAATAAGGAACATACTGGCTTTGTCATTCTTCTATGTTTGTCCTCTGGCAATTATTATAATCTCAACTAGATGATAATTCTTTCGAGGCCAATGCTGGTGATTCATGTTTAATTTTAATGGACAGAAGTCATGGATTGTATATAGTACATAGGGAAAAAGAGCTCAAGACAAAAACAAATGAAGGAGAGGGGGAGGTGTGGAAAAATTGATATTATCTAATCCTAATATTGTTTTATAAGCATGCAAACATGCGCAAGTCTTTCTTATGCAAACCAGTGGAGACCAAATGCAGTTGTAAAACATCTGAACTACATCTTTTAAGCAATGGCGTTTGTGTATGATATATGCTCAGCATATGGTATTCAAATTGTTGGGGTCAAATTTGAGTTTGTTTGATGAATTTGAATGGCATAACAGCAATAAAATTTTCTTCAAATTTTGTAAACTTCAGGAACATTTTCGAATTTGAGTGCTTTCTTGGTTGACAGGACAATTGTGCCGGCATGGCCATCATACTAGCTATATGCTTTTACTTGCATTATCATTATAAATCTTTAAGGCTATAGTTTCATGCACATGAACATAGAGCTTAGAACTGCATGACTTGAATTTTCTGTTTCCTCTTAAAAATTAATCATGAAACTTTTTCAGTCGTTGCATTGGCTAGAGTAGAACTAAGCTCCAAAAAGATGATGATGATGATGATAATATAAATAAAATATAATATTTCTCTGGAAGTTATATGTAATCCTTATCCTCTGCATTCATACTTTTTTTCTGTAAATATTTCGTGATCTAGAGATCACTTTTCTTCATCGATGCATCTATATTTGGATGTTGCAGGGATTGGAATGTCCATTGGTGCCAAAAAGTAACTTGCCAGCTTCTCTTAATAAGTAAGATATTATTTGCATGTATTATGTCCAACCTTCCTTACCTAAAATTGCAGAGGGAGGGTGCATGATTTGAAAACAGTATAAGGCTGCATATTTTTCTCGTTTTATGAGCCGGAGAATCAGAAAACAATTTTTTGAAGTGCGATTTGTTGCATATTTTCTCTAAATTGATTGACCTTCCATCTGGTAATTTTAGTTTATGTTCCACCTCACCCTGGTTCTCCTTCTAGAGCCAAAATTCCAAGAATACAAAAGTCAACCTTCTGAACGTGTATCCTGAAATAGGCCTACAGTTTGGAGACACTTAGTTTCTTATATTATTGAAATTTATATTTCAAACAACTCATTGACATCAGAGCCTTTTTCTGCATTTGTAAATTATGAAAGAAATTTCACATTCCATCCGTTGTTATGGCTGAGTTTCACTAAATGCATTAAGTTGCATTAAGTTTCTTTGTATTTGCATGTTGGTGTTCTACTTCTGTTGCCCAATAAAATGAGATTTCTTTTTATGACTTTTTGTATTTTCCTCTCTCCCTCTATATATATTTGAATGAAAATCAGTATCACTTTTCTGCCAAAGGACTTGTATTGTATAAGATAATTTTTGGAAATATATGATTTTTTAACTTCCAAAATAAGGTATATATCCATGAGCTACTCATTTGGTATATTACAAACTATTCAATTTAAGTGTCTGGTTATCTTATGTTATGTACGTTTCCTTCTACTGTTCTCTCATATTAGGACATGGCGGAAGTGATGGGCTGCACTCATATGTTCATTCCCTTGATTATGCTGTCAATGATTTGGTATGCTTTTGTGTTCCATTTGTAAGATGATGATAGTTGTTATTTGTTTGGTATACCCTCTAAATACCGCTGAGTGCTTTTTTTTTTGGTTAGAAATCATTTCTTGATAAAGTTTTAGGAGAGAATCCTGGGCTTCCATGTTTTTGCTTTGGACACTCAACGGGAGCTGCCATTGTCCTCAAGGTAAGGTTAGCTTGTAAGTATAGGAGTTCTTCCACTTCTTCAGCATTTGATTTTTTGTTAAATATGCATGCATGCATTTATACTCACTGCTTGGCATAGAATCTAATGATTACTTTTATTGTACTGGATGAGCAATTATAGGCAATGCTTGATCCAAAAGTGGAAGCCCGCATATCAGGAATAGTACTGACTTCGCCTGCAGTAGGAGTTCAGCCATCCCATCCTATTTTTGTGGTAAGAAATTACTTCCTTACAGATCTGTGTCATATCTTGCTTCGCATGCATTTACATGTTTTTTTTTCTATAATGCAGTGTAATTGGTGAACTGGATTTTTTGTATTTGAATTGTTTCCTTATCTACATTATGGCAGGTACTAGCCCCAGTTTTTTCATTTTTGCTGCCAAGGTTCCAGCTCAGTGCTGCAAATAAGAAGGGCATGCCAGTTTCTCGGGACCCAGAGGCACTGGTGGCCAAATATTCAGACCCACTTGTGTACACTGGATCAATCAGGGTCAGAACTGGATATGAAATTCTCCGAATTACAGCCTACTTGCAGCAGAATTTAAGCAGATTGAGAGTTCGCTTTTTAGTTCTTCATGGTACTGCTGACACTGTAACTGACCCAGAAGCTTCAAGAAAACTATATGATGAAGCCTCCTCAACTGACAAAACCATCAAATTATTTGAAGGATTCTTACATGATCTCCTATTTGAACCAGAACGAGAAGATATTATGAATGACATAATTGAGTGGTTGAGTTGTAGGGCATAGGGTCCATAGAGCAATAAAATAATTATCGGATACTTAATCTACAGGATTAGAGGATTCAATAATCTAATCAGCATCTTCTATGGATTTTCTGCATTAAGCTTTCCAACGCAGGCAAGACATTGTTACGCTGCTGATTAAAATTCAGCATTTTTATGTTGAAACCTGAACCATCTTGCTTTTTTGGTTGATTGTAATATTATTTCAGTACTGAGCATTGCGGAGAACATCAGTTGTCTGTTGTTATTCAAGTACACAGATGACAAAAGAAAACGGAGATAGTATGGCGATGGGTGCTGCTAGTATGGGAGTATGGCTGCCATTTCTTTCCCACCCTCAGGGACTTGGCACATGAGTGCTGCATGATATTAGTGCGACTTCTCATCCTAGAAATATTTCTTGTAAGGTTTAGGCTTTTGCCTTTTCTTGTTCCCAAAGAAAACAAAGAAATGGAGAGATGTTTGTAAACATGCATGTTAAATGCTACATGATTTCCAAAAGAAATTCTGAAAAGGAAATTTATAACACATGCAACTCAAGATTAATTCATGGAAATTTAGAACACATACTGAAAATATTTAGTTAAAAGTAATATTATGTTTTAGGATCCATCAAGACTATATTAAGATGAAGAATATATCAACAAATTCCAATTTGCACAAGTGCTTCTTTCGCTACAACCTTAGCTCTTTATATGGTTTTAGCTTTCCATATGTTTTTGTCTGTTAAGGTTAAAAATGTTGATAAGAGGAAAAGTAAAAGAAACTTAGTCATCCTCAATATAGTCGCTCCAGGCAACAACCATCATAAGCCCATTGCACTTATATAATATAATATACGCTTTCTTATGATAGCTAACTCACTTCCAAACAAATTAAGCCTCACCTAATATAATTAGACCTCTATAATTTTATGGTAAAATATTATAAATAACTTAAGTCAAATAAAAACTTTTAAATATATGTTGGTTTTTTTCCAAAATTAATCTACACGTGTTTTTATATATATATATTTTTATTTTTTCTTTCGTTTTACGATTTTCTTTTCCTCTGATTTTCTTTCTTTTTTTTCGTATTTTATACGTTATTCTTTCTCTCATATCCTTCTCTTTTTCTCTTCACAAACCCAACACTAACCATTACAAGATCTGTAAAATTAATCTCACTAACAATAAATTGATCTGTTCAAAAAGAAATTTTTGTATGTATTTATTGAAAGAGAGTAAATCTGTATAAAGTACCATATCTCTATTTTCTTTTCTATTTTTAAATCTTTTCAAAATCCATCATCTTACAAATTATCAAGAATTATAATGGGTATGTATTAAATTTCATTCTTTTTGATTTTTGATAATTGAGTGATTTTTGGGTTTTCTTCTTCTTTTTTTTTTATTTTGTTTTAATTTTATTTCTATTTTCATTGGTTTGATTTGGAAAAACTTTAAAGGGTTGTTGTGAGATTATTTTGATATTATTTGTTATTTTCTTGGTTGTTGAAGGTTATTTCAAGTTATTTTTGTTATTTTATAGTTGTTCAAGGATTATTTTGAGATTATGTGATGTTGTTTTGATGTTATTTATTAGTTTTACTTGCTCAAGGTTGTTTTCAGGTTATTTTGAGGTTATTTTTATTGTTTTATGGTTGTTGAAGAGTTGTTTTCAGATCGTGTGATATTGTTTTGATATTATTTATTATTTTTTAGTTGCTAAAAGTTATTTGTAGGTTATTTTGTGACGCCCATAAACATAACCATACACGTGGCTACTAACAAACATACACATGTGGCATAATAAAATTTCTAGATAAAAGGTACTTGTATATATACAAATACTCATAAGTACATACATGTTCAGTATGACACACATGCTTGTCTAGTATTACACACATTCTACATAAAGTTATCTCGTACACACAATACCATTTTAAAATGCCAAATGATATGCAAGAGGAAGGTCGGGTACACCAACTCGTTCGGCCCACCTATGACTCCAATGCAAGCTTTAAGCCCTTTTTCTAATCAATCCCTGAAAAGTTTCAACAGCAAAGGGGTGAGCTTGCAACTCAATAAGCAACTACGAATACAGTTGCACACATATACCTATCACGCAAGAGTTAATTTAATAAAGCACATAATCATAAATATAAGACACATTTTAATGATTCTAAAATAGTCTTTTAATCCTCTACTAAGTCTATATACCATCCCTATAAAGTTCCATTTCCATTGGCACTATATTGAGTGCGTACCGGAGTCCAAATGAAAAAGGAGCAAGTGAGTAATAAATGTCAAGCTCAGTTAGAGAATATTAATGATAGATTTAATTCAAACTCAAAATATAAAAATTATAGAAGACTCTTTAAAGTTTTTAAATCATCAAACCATGCTCCATTTGGAGTTCTGTAGCTCAAGTTATTGTAAAAATACAGAGACAAATGTGTGCTGAAGGAGGAGGCTAGCTCCTCACGATTGGCTCCTCATGATCGTGAGGGCTTGCTCACGATCGTGAGCCAGCTCATGAGGGCTTACTCACGATCGTGAGCAGGCTCCTCATGATCGTGAGTAAGCTCATGAGCAGCTCTACCGGACCCATTTTTTTGAACAAAATGGCCAGGGATGCTCACGAGTCCTCCTCACGATCGTGAGCCAGCTCGTGAGCAACCTTGCTCAGCCAAAACACCCCCTTTTGCCATTCAAAAACCTAATATTCCATTCCATACTTGTATATAACTTAAATAAAGCTTAAAGACACTTCATAAACTTACTAAACATCACCAATTCATTCATCAACACATAATTCTCATTCAATCACAAGATTAAAGCATCTAAATTAATCATTTCACAACTAGAGCAACCCATTCACATATTGCATCCCATTTAAAAGTAATAACTTAAAGTATATAAGTTTTAATACAATAGTTAATATCCGGATAAACCTTTCCTCTTACAATTTCCTTACTCTTAGCCTTATTGGCTATTTTTCTCATATTTCAACATCAATTAAATGGCCATTTAGTGAGACTATCTGCCCGACTCAGTCTCACTTGTCACATGGGTAGTTATACGCCTAGCTCAGCTTGCCCATCATGCATAATCAGTGGGGGCTATCCACCCGACTCTGTCCCACTATCACATATTATCATAATTCCTCACTTTCCTCACATATTTCACCTTCAAGTGAAATATAACATAAACAATATAACACAATACATTTCCATTCAATTTCATCTCACTAAGCCAATATAACAACCATTCGTCAATATTCGATCAAAGATCATATTCATAACATTCAACATACACAAATATGATGTTCACTACACCACTCACATTTATCATCATTTACCAACTTCCTCATCACATTTTCAATATACATAAGGTGGAACTCATTCCATGTTATTTCCTTAATCATATATTTTTTCAATTCCAATATAGGAATACATTCTATTAAACATATGCGCTAAGCATATATATACACAACATGTATTAATAGTTACTTACCTCTAAATGCTTTCACTTCAAAAAGAGTCTTCCTTTCAATGATGAGTGCTATCCTTCCCTTTATCAACTCCTACACAAAGTCATACATCAATCTCACATACAACCATGGTACTAGCATTAAATCTCATTAGATACAATTGTGTGTTCAAAATTCAACATGACCTAATGTCACACACACAAGTCTAATAACCCCTAAATTGCTATCAACGCTAGAGTTATATGTCTACAACAAATTTCAATTAAAATCATTCAATTTGGACATGTATAGAATTAATTATACATTTTTGAAGCAAATCGGGTACAACAAGGCATCCGCATGAGCAGTAAAATCTCCAGCCAAATTAGATAGTCCTAACGGCAAACACAATCGAAGCTCAAAACATATAAAATGTAGAGGACTCTCTAAAGTTTCCAAAGAGTCCAGCCTTGCTCAAATCAGAGCTGTATAGCTCAAGATATGGCATAAATAATAAGGCTAAAAAATAGAGGAGGTAGAATTCGAGTTTGACAACAAACATAACTTAACCAAATTAATCACAAATACAATTAAATCTTACCAAATGGATCTTCAATAAACTATAGATCTCCTATAGCTTCCCAATCTTCTTGTTCAATAAAGAAATCAGGATTAAAAACTCGCAAATACAATATACTACTCTTCTTCTTCTTTAAAACTCTACACAGCTCACATACTACACTTCACAATTAAATATTCACATAAACCTATTAACCAATCATAACCTAACAAACTACACCCTTAAAGTATTCTTAATAATAATTACACCACAACCCAATACATGAATATTTATCACCTAATTAACAAATATAATAATATTCTTATAATATTATAAAATATCACCAAAATATCATCAAATAACATCTAAGCCCCTTAATGAAATGGACTTATTATACAAAAGCCCATAACTTTCAATTGAGATAATCTAAACCCAAACTAATCTTACAATTAGGCCCCTCTCTACCAACATATATATACCCACACTTAGACATATACTACAACTGGACTCTATATGTCATGAATTCATAATGCATGAACAGTGCATAAAAATGTGGGTATTATAATTCTCCCCTCCTAATAAAATTTCATCCCTGAAATTTTACAACTTACCACTTCCTGGAAATAAATATGGATACTTCTGTCTCATTTGCTCCTCTACGTCCCAGGTTGCTTCTCTAGGTGAATGATGACTCCACTTCACCTTCACAATTAGAATCTTTCTTCCTCAACTGTTTCACCTTCCTATCTAGAATTCCTACCAATTTTTCCACATATGTCAATTCTTTAGAAATCTCTATCTCGAGCTCTTGTATCACATGACTTGGATCCGACCTATACCGTCTTAATATAGATACATGGAATACATTATGTATAGAAGCTAATTCTCTTGGCAAGGCCAATTTGTATGCTAACAGTCCCACCTTCTCCAAAATTTCTTACAGTCCCACGTATCTCGGACTCAATTTTTCTTTCTTTCCAAATCTTAAAATTCCCCTCCTTGGTGATACTTTCAAAAAGACTTTCTCACCAACTTGATAGTCCATCTCCCGGCGGTGTCGATCCGCATAACTTTTCTGATGATCTTGTGCGCTTTCAAACATTTCCTAACCACTTGAATTTTATCTACCATTTATTGTACCAAATCTGGACCTTCAAGTTGCATTAAGCCTTCAACATCCTAACATATTAGGCTTCTACACTTTCTCCTATATAAGGCTTCATAAGGCACCATTCTGATACTAGAGTGATATCCGTTGTTGTAGGCAAATTCTAACAATGGTAAATGATCATCCCAATTCCCTTTAAACTCTAAGGTACAAGCTCGCATCATATGTTTCCAAAGCTTTTTGCAAACTATCCCAGAAATGTGAAGTGAATCTCAGGTCTCTATCAGACACAATAAATAAAGGAATTCCATGTAGTCTCACAATTTCTGCAATGTATAAAGAAGTTAACTTATCTAAAGAATCGCTTATTTGTATCGGCAAGAAATGAGCCGACTTGGTCAACCGATCAACTATTACCCATACCGCATTATACTTCCAAAAAGTACGAGGTAGCCCAATCACAAAATCCATAGTAATCTTTTCCTATTTCCATTCCGGTATTGCCAAAGGATGCAACTTTCCCGTAGGAGCTTGATGTTCGGCCTTTACTTATTGACAAATTAAACATTTTGCAACATACTCGGCTATATCTCTTTTCATCGCTGGCCACCAATAAAATGACTTTAAATCTCGATACAATTTCATATTCCCGGGATGTATCATATAAGGAGCAGTATGTGCTTCATTCATTATTTGCTTCCTTAACTCACCGCTATCCGGAACACACACGCACTTTCCAATCATCAACATACCATCCTCGCTCAAGGTAAATTACGTATTGAGTCTTATTTCTACCTTTTCTTTCATCTTCTTCAAGTAGGCATCTTCCATTTGAACCTTTCAAATTTGATCCTCCAATAATGGTTTAATTTATAAAGCAGCCAATAAGTGGTCTACTTTAACATCAAATGAAACATTCATTGCCCGTAAAGCCACTAATTTGTTTATATCATGATGAACTAAGCCAGCATCGCACTTTCCAGTTTTTCAGCTCAAAGCATCCGCAACTATATTCACCTTTCCTAGATGATACTTGATGGTACAATCATAATCCTTCAACAATTCCATCCATCTTCATTGTCTCAAGTTTAATTCCTTTTGAGTGGGAATATACTTCAAGCTTTTATGGTCGATGAAGATAGAAAAGGTCTCTCCATTTAAGTAATGCCTCCAAGTCTTTAAGACATGAACAATGGCGGCTAACTCTAAATCATGTGTTGGATAGTTCATTTTGTAAGGCCATAATTATCGAGATGCATAGGCTATCACCCTTCCATTCTGCATAAGCACACAACCTAATCCTTATCCTGAAGCATCGGTATATACCATAAAGCCTCCATTTCTGGTTGGTGACGCTAAGATAAGAGCCGTGGTGAGAGTTTCTTTTAACTTTTCAAAGCTCCGTTGACATGCTTGATTCCATTGATAAGAAGTGTTTTTCTTCAATAAGGTTGTCAATGGTTTAGCAATAATAGAAAAATCCTTCATAAATCTTCTATAGTAACTGGCTAAACCCAAGAAACTTCAAATATCGGTCACACTTCTAGGTGCTTGCCACTCTGAAATAGCTTTAATCTTGGACGGATTTGGCTGTACCCCTTCTTTAGACACAATGTGGCCAAGGAACGTAATTTCCTCCATCTAAAATTCACACTTACTGAATTTGGCATACAATTGCTTCTCCCAAAGTATTTGCAAAACTATTCAAAAATGCTTCTTATGCTCCTCTCGACTAGATGAATAAATGAGTATATCATCAATGAACACAATAACGAACTGATCAAGATACAGCTGAAAGGTCTTGTTCATCAAAGACATGAATGCTACCGGTGCATTTATTAACCCGAATGGCATAACTAAAAACTCAAAGTGCCCATATCGGGTTCTAAATGCCGTCTTTGGTATGGAACTTTTTGCTACTCGAAGTTGCCAATAATCGGATCTAAAATTAATTTTTAAAAACACCGAAGCATCCTTCAACTGATCAAGCAGGTCATCAATTCTAGGCAATGGATATTTGTTCTTCACTGTAATTCTGTTCAACTGCCTATAGTCGATACACAATCTCATACTTCTATCTTTCTTTTTATAAACAACACCGGTGCTCCCCAAGGCAAAATGCTTAGCCTAACAAACCCTTTTTCTAGTAGTTCCTCTAATTTCTTTTTTAATTCCTTTAATTCTAGTGGTGCCATCTGGTAGGGTGCAATTGATATTGGTGCAGTTCTTAGTATAGTCTCAATCTCAAAATCCACTTCTCGATGTGGTGGTAAACCTAGTAACTCATCTAAAAACACATCTCTAAATTCTCTAACAACAGAGACATCCATCACTCCTGAACTAGCCTTTGATGTGTCAATGATATTGGCCAAATATGCTTTACACCCATCTCTAATTAGATGAAAGGCTATTATAGCAGAAATCAAACATGTAGGGATGGTTTTTCTCTCTCCCACTAACACTAGCTTTTCTTGCCCCGAAATCTCAATGGTCACCTCTTTATTGTAATAATTCATAATAGCATGATGCTTAGATAACCAATCCATTCCCAATATAACATCAAACTCTTCTAAATTAATCACTACCAAATCAGCATATAATATCCTACCCTCTATCTCTATAGGACATGCTTTAATTGCTATATTAACAATTATAGTACCCCCAACAGGCATAGACACACACATGTTATATCCTAAGGGTTTAATAATGCCATGTACTTTTAATGCGAACTCGTAGGATATAAAAGAGCATGTAGAACCAGGATCTATTAAAATAAATGCTTCATAACCAAGGATGGTAAAAGTACCCGTGATGACATCCGGTGCAATAAGAGCTTCTTGTCTGGTTATTGCATACACTCTTGCCTGACTTGGAGTTTGACTTATGGACTATATCGGTGTTGAGATGCTCGCTCCACTTCCTCTTCCACGACCTCTACCTCTACTTTCTTGTGGAAAGTTTTCTCCAGCACTACTCTGTATTGTCATTTGGGATCCTCCAACACTATTCTCAATGGGAATTCCCTCATAAAATGACCTGGTTGGTTGCAATGGTAGCACATATTAGGTCTAGAACCCCAACATTCCCCGGAATGAAATCTACCACACTTATTGCACATTAATGTTGACATACCACTTGTAGATCTCCCTCTAGCAACATTCCTTTGAGTATCTATCCTTCCACTTCCTCTTGTTAATGTGCTTCCTGATGATTGGCTAGGTCGAATTGACCCACGCCCTTTAAAACTTCCACATTGAAACCCAGCACCCCTTAAGAATGAACCACAGCTGGTTCTTATTGAAGTATTAAACACATTAGTAGTTCTCTTTCTCTTGGCTTCTAATGTGTTTCTCTCCACTATTGTTTCTTCAACTCTAAGTGCTATTTCCAATAAATCCTTGTAAGTGGGTGATTTAATGGCTATCCGTTCTTGGATTTTAAGGCTCAACCCTCTCTCAAACTTATCGCTCTTTAACTCATCAGTCGCCACTAGGGGTGAGCACGGTCCGGTTCGGTCCGGAGAATGCAATTCTCCGGAATTGCTCCATACTATCGGAGATTTAAAAATTAAGGCTCCAGAATTGCTCCAAAATTTCGGTTCGGGACAGTTCGGAGATTAAAAATTT
>CATIWO010772343.1:0-18722 GCA_949673435.1 Macaranga tanarius | reverse complement strand
AATTTTCAGGGGAAAGATTAGAGTTCTCAGGGCAAGGGCAAGGAGAAGCTAGACCCAGAGAGCTTGGAGAAGAAATTGAGAGAAAAAAGGAACAATATCAGAACAACCTACAGCCATTCTACAGACAATGCAAAAAGAATAAGGTTGGTGTGTGTGTGTGTTCTTGTAACTGTAAGTATGTAACAAACATATAAACACTCCTTTTCTGCAGGTGAATATGGAAGTTAAACTTGCTTTTGGATTTTGCCCTGAGAAAATAACAGTTGAACAAGCTCAAAACTCCAACCCTCGTTGGATTGTTTTAGACAGGTACTCAGTATTCAAATTATTCAAAATGGAAAAACAATTGATGCATACAAGAAGGAGACCATTAAAGAAAATGTGGGGGAGTATTCAATTTGCCGTATTTAGATCCTGATGCTTGCATAATGTAATAGCACCTATTAAAGCTATGAAAAGAACCAGACACTAGTTATCAACTCAAGCGATAAGGGAGCTGCAAATTAATATATGTTTTATTCTATAGATTAATGAACTTTTAGAAAATAGCAACTTGCCTCCTTTTAGTTTTAACTTTATACTATTTTATAGAGATGCCAGATGACATTAATTTGGCTTATTTAATACTTTAGAGCTGAACATTTATATATATAGTTTAATAGCTTAATTCTTCCATTTTGTTGGAATGCAGCTACTTAAAGAAGCACAAGGTTATCATATATGCACATGTAGGATGCAACATTGCAGTAATGAAGGGAAAAGATGTTGCAACTTTGACACCATCAAGAGCTTCTCCGCCTGGAAATCATAGACAAACGGATAATCCTGATTTCACCACAAATCAACAATCTGCAGAGGAAAACCGAGATAATGTTAGCCCTGCTCAAGAAGGCGAGTCCTCATCATCCGCACAACCTCAAAGTCCTTGTTGGTATCCACTGTCTTGGAGAAGTGGATTTCCTCGAGCATTTTCGCAAACTGAGCTTGAAGAGATGACAAATGATTTCGCTGAAGAGAACCTGATTCAGGACCATGACAACGTCAAAATTTACAGAGGGGTTGTTCAAGAAAGTCCTGTCTTAGTTAGATCTTTCTCAGAAGATGATGAACGCTTCTGGACAATGCTCAAGATCCTTTCCCGGGTTCGCCATCGAAATATATCGAACCTTGTTGGTTATTGCTGCACTGGAGCTTCTCTTTACTTGCTTTCTGACTACCCTTGTCTTGGATCCCTTGAAATGAGCTTGAATAGTAAGAGAAATTTCCATTAAAATTTAATGTGCCCAGAAGCATAGTTTATTTGAATTTTGACACTGAGACTGAGACTTTTTGGGATTTTAGTTGACGACTCTGCTAAGAACCTGCCCTGGAAAGCAAGGTGGTATATTGCAATGGAAATAGGTGGAAGCTTGAGGTATCTTCATGAGGAATGTGTTGATGGAGGAGCCATTGTTCATCTCTCAGTTTGTTCCTCTCATGTTGTTTTCGCTAGTGGCTGCTCTAGTATGGTAAGTACAGCTTCCATTGAAAGGTGAATGAAATGATAATATGAGATTTTCTATATCATAATTAAACATCAAAGCTTCTGATAATGTTTAACTTATATGTTTACTTGAATTTATCCACAATGCACTTCAATTTCTCAGCATAACGACTAATTATCTATCTTTAATTGTCATTGAAGCTTGCCAACTTCGTAAATGCTAAGTGGATTAAAGATGATTCTTCCAGCCATGAAGTTTCCCAAGCTGGGTAAGAAATTCTACTGCGCAAAAATCTCCTTTGGTTTCATTTTTTGAAACTCTAATTTACTTAGAGACGGCAAACGCCCGAGGTTCAGAACATATAACTCTTGTTTCATACTTAAAGGTGTGCAAATCTAGAGGAAGAAGAAGGTTGTTCTATTGATGTACATGATTATGGGATGTTCCTCATAGAGCTTATCAGTGGAAGGAGTGCTAGTTACTATCAAATTGAACATGAAGGACAAAGCTTGATTAACTGGGTATGCAAGATGATACAATTGCAAGTCAAATATAAAAATTAGCTATATGATCTTGTTCATACGTATAACATTTTCTTCCATTATAGGCACTACCGCTTCTCGAAAATGGTCTAATAAGTGAAGTATTAGACCCTAGATTAGAGGATAGAAGTGATATTAGAGAAGTTCATCATATGGTAAAGGCTGCTCTACTTTGCTTGAGACATGAAACAGGCCGCAAGATTTATATGAGTGAGGTAAGTTTTATGTGTCAATCACTACTCTTCAGGTTAATTTGAAACATGTCCGAGGCTTGACGAAATTTCTGAAACTTGTAGGTCTTAGCTGTGGTTCGAGGTGATCAGCTTGCAATGACCAAATGCTGAATTCTAACAGGAAAAGGCATAAAAAAAAATAATTGTAATGAAAAATTATGGCACAAGAATTATTGTTCTTGAACTGATCACGTATAAAATTATCCAGTTTGGATAGTTGGCAACAGTAGCATAGAATTTGCAAAATTTTTAAGTGTCTAGTTTTGCGGTTCTTGATTTTCTGTGACAATAATTCCCAACATAAATAAAGCTTTACCACCTTCTTACACTTGGAAAAACTAACCTACATGGTCTAAGATTTGAAAATATCAAATAACGGAGAAAAAGGTAAGATTAATAATTGAACAAAATTAGATTTTAAGTTAAAAATAACTGGCCATCATCAGTGCAAGTGACCAGATTGTCTTTGAGGTTTATACAGCAAGAAGAGATGTTTTTGGGGCCAAGTTAAACCCACACCCACATTTTATTTTTCTTTGGGTTTTTGTTAGAGCTAATAGCTCTCCCCATCTCTTGAAATTGGTAGGTAAATTAAGTCTATCACAAGATTCATGGATCAGTCAATAACCTAGAAAATGAATCAAGTGTTTACTAAATTTGAAGTGTAATTTCAGAGCAAAACCCTTTACAATATCCAGTACATGGGAAGAATTGCAAGGATTTTACATTATACCAACTCATGGACTAAATTGTAATTAAGTTTCAATATTGCAAGAAGCAAAACCTGGCGTAAAAGTATTAGAAGTGAAATGAAAAGCATTTATAATCAAGGACATAAATGCATAGTCAACAACAAACTTAGGGACCAAAATAATTAATTCATAAAACATTATGAATGAAAAAGAACACTGTACCAAATCCTAGAGAAGTTTCAGTAATTTACAGGCATTGCCACCATTTGAAAAATCTTAAACCCTTTGATGACAACTTTTAGTTTCTTTAAAATTTGGCATTAGAGTTTCAATTTCTAACCTTAAGAAGAAAGCATCTATCTAATTATGTGCTCATTCAAATGTTGTGAGTAGGTAACAAGACTAAGGTTACTTTTCCCAGTAGAATTAGTGCAAGCACCCAAAAGGTGCACTCATCATCAGAATACCATGGTAGACTAAGAAATTTTAACTATAAATGCATGTGCATTTCAACAACATTAAAGCACGAACTTCAAGCTTTTGATAATGGTGACTGATATACTCACAAATTTCTCCCTTCTAAATTCATCCATCTTTGCAGACTTTTCATTCTCGTTCACCCATTTCTTAGTTGCGACCACTTTAATCATTGCAGCTCTCTATTTTGCACACAAATCGAATTGTGTCTATCTCATAGACTTTACCTGTTATCAGCCACCAGATCACTTGCGAGCTTCAAGCTCCCACTTTATAGAACATATCAACGCATGTGGTAAATTCAATCAAGAGAGTGTTAATTTTCATGAGAAAGTTTTGGAGAGATCAGGCATTGGAGATGAAGCTTGTTTGCCTAGTTCAATGCATGAGCTACCGGCTGACGCTTCGTTAAAGGCGGCTCGAAAAGAAGTTGAAGATGTTATATTCACAATTGTAAAGGATCTTCTCACCAAGCATAACATAAATCCTAAAAGCATTGATATTCTGATATCAAACTGCAGCTTGTTCTGTCCTACTCCATCAATTACTGCAATGATCATAAATAAGTTTGGACTTAGAAGCAACACAAAGAGCATCAGCCTAAGTGGAATGGGCTGCAGTGCCGGACTTCTGTCAATAAGTTTGGCTAAAAAACTGCTCAAAGTTCACAAGAACTCATTGGCTTTAGTTCTCAGCATGGAAGCTGTATCTCCCAATGGTTACACAGGCCAATCTAAGTCAATGATAGTTGCAAACACCATATTTCGCATGGGTGGAGTTGCTCTTTTGCTATCAAACAAGAAGCAAGACAAGCAGACAGCAAACTACAAGCTCCAGCACCTTGTACGAACCCACATGGGATCTGATGATGAAGCATATAACTGTGTCTTTCAGCAGACAGATGATGAAGGGAAAGTGGGAGTATCACTTTCAAGGGCACTTCTGCATGCTGCAGGCAAAGCTTTAAAGACTAACATATCAGAGTTGGGACCTCTTGTGCTGCCATACTCTGAGCAGCTTCGATTTGCCTGGTCATTAGTTTGCCAAAAGCTATGGAATTCAGCAAGAAGACATGAAATATATGTGCCAAAATTCAAGAAAGCTTTTGAACATTTCTGCATACATGCTGGAGGAAGGACGATAATTGATGCCGTGGAGAAGAATCTCAAGCTGCAGAAGGAAGATGGAGAAGCTTCAAGGATGACATTGTATAGATTTGGTAACACTTCATCTTCTTCAGTTTGGTACGAACTCTGCTACCTGGAAGCAAAGGGAAAGGTGAAGAAAGGAGACCAGATTTGGCAAATTGCATTCGGCAGCGGCTTCAAGTGTAACAGTGCAGTGTGGAAATCCATTTCTGATATCAAACCAAATGGAAGAAATGCTTGGTCAGACAGAATTCATCTGTATCCTGTAGAGGTGTCAAATGCACCATGACAATTGATCATCACTATTACACTATAATGCTCTTTTCAATGTATTTCTAAAAAGTTAGTCAATGAAAACGTCCTCTTTTTCTTCACATGCGCCATAAACAGTCACTGTTGCATTATTGCTGAACTTCAAAAAAGAAGCAATCTTTTTCAAATTATTAGTATGACTAGTTGAAGACGATGGATCAGTCTAACCCTGAAAGGATCTTATGTCCATCTCTCTTTTGTCCTATATATTGTTTATCACACCGAGTTCCTCTGCATAATTCTTACAGTTGCTCTTGATTTACGAAAGATGGAAATAGTGAAGTATGAGTAGCTATGAACCTAGAGCAGCTCAATCATTCAGTCGGCGAATATCAAGTTCTGCCAGCTAAACTGAAGCCTTCTCTTTTCACCCAGCCCAGCACATAGCTAAGCGAACACACTCATCTCCTTTCAATACCCTTTTCAGCCTGGCTCCCTTCCACAATGCCGATATTGGTCAATAACTTCAAAATACAGTAAACAATGAGGCTAATCATGAAGAGAGATTCCACAAGAACAACTCTGGTCTTTGAAATGAAATCACTTTAATTCCTGCACGTCAAGTGTCTTCTTTTCACCAACTGCTGCATCCAGAATGAGAAACCCACTCGATAACATCAGTAGAATGGACTCTGCTTCCATTCCTATAGCAAGAAAAATTTTCCGCACTTTTCCACCACTCCTGCAAAGAAAAGAAAAAAAAAAAGGAGCTAGAAATTAACAATTATTAGGCATCAACAGATACAGACAGTGCAATTTCAGCTATGGAATATAAACTGTAGTACTCATGTTTTTGCTTAAGTCCAAACATGGAAAACTGGGTGCACAGAAATGAGTTGCAATGAATGCACACGGATGCAAGAAAAGCTGCTTCCATTTTAAGACAAACTTTAGATTGTAAAGGCATGAACGACAAAAATGCCCGAGTAGCTTTTCAGTTTGCCGGTCTAGACTATGCACCCCTCATATTTACCAAATACAAAGTCATATCCTACACATTGATATCCTAGCCTCTTAATGTAAAGAAATTGCAATGCATTATTTAGAGAACATACAAACTGACAATGTGCCAATTATTCACATACAAGCAGCTAAAACAATTATAGCTTCAGCAGCTTGCTCGTAACTCCAACAAACTGCTTGATGGTGCTTGCCATCCTAGTCCTAAAGGCACTGCTTCTGGGGTGCTTCCCATCCTACTCCCAAAGGCTGCCTTTGGCTGTATGAAAGGGGATGATTTGGTTAAAGGCAGCTGCAATAGAAAACCAAGATCATGCAGTTCAAATTATCATATATGCTTCCAGTCAGATAAAATAATCTTTCAGTTCTCACCAAATGAGAGCAGCACAGAAAGGAAAATTAGCTAGACAGAAAGGTTATAAACAAAATAACCCAAACTACCAACTGAACTGAGACAGAAACAAGTTAAATATGAAGTGCCATGCACTGGATCCTAAGAGCTCCAACTGCTAGATTGTCACAGGAAACTAAAAATATGAAACAAAAATGATTGTTGGAATTTTTGCAATTGCAAACTCACCTATCCTTCATCTAGCTATTTCATGGCTTTAGAGATCACATACTGCTTAGACAAGATCTCAGCAATGAGCTGGAAGCCAAATAAGTGCGAGTTCTTGAGAATTAAGTTTCTTGTAGAAGAATCGACAACGTAACCTTGGCCAGGCATCCATTGGAGCAATTGGAAAAGCAAGTCCTTCTTTTCAGGTTGTAATATATAACGAGATATGGCCATATGAAATAGTTCCTGTGAAAAAATGAAATAAAAGTGAAATTGGAGTAAAGAACTTGCTTTACAGTATAATGAAAAGAACAAAAATGTTGAGATTCTAGACAAGAGCTATCTGACACCAAGCTATTTTTAAGGAACTTGATCCAGTGTAGCAATAGGCTGAGTAATTCAACACCTAATTTTCTCAAATGTCTGGGGCTAAGCAGGCTTGGTCTATTTCATGCAAGGCTTCTTCAAATCTATGCAGCATTATTCATGCAAAGATGATGCAAACTTTAGGGAATAGCAAGAACTGAAAACCTTAGGCTTTGTCTGCCTGTATGCATCTGGATGCAAATTTTCACATAATTTGAATGCACATCCAACTATGAATGCCCAAGCTCATAGACTCTAGCCCAAAAGGAGTTAAAACTGCAGTTCTAACAGAATTTATAACCTGACAGTCAGTCACCACTCAAACTTCAGAAGGCAACTTACTGATCCAGAGAATGAAGAAAGGAAATCTGAAGACTTTTTTCTCACTTTCTTTCTACGCCCTTTCCCCTTCTTTTTCCTTCCCAGTTGCAAAACATGAGGGCCAACTAAGCATGCACATGTTCTGCAGATTTTCCCTCTTTTTGCCTCTTTTCAGCGTGATAAACATTTTTCGATTTAAATTTTAAAGGCACATACAGTAGAAAAAGCAATGTACTAACAATATAGAATTGTGGAATTCAAGCTAGCACCTGATAATAATATATATTAGACATTCACTGAAATCAATCTGAACATGGATAGCACTTAAAACATCTGCAAGTTTCATTGTATCGAATATAATGATTTCAAGAAGATTGGGTTAGATGAGAACTAGGGAGTTTTTAACTGCCTTTCATTTTTTAATTGATACTAACTTTCTCAATATGAAGCTGAAAACCACTTATTGTGATACCTTTATATGTTTAAACTCACACAGTATAAAGTCATCCTTCAATGGAATCCAAAGTACCAAACTTGTGTCATGAGTTATAATGGTACAAAAAAAAAGTATTAAAGGAGAGTTTCTTGCTAGAAGAGTGGAAATGCATTCAGCTAAATTCATCAATCTCTACCTGATCAATCTTGTACCCAGATCTGTGAACAACATTCATGACATCATTTATCAAATTGATATTACCCAGTTTCATAAATGAATTTGCAAACTTCTTTATAGCAGCTTGAGAAATAAACTCAGCATGGTCCTGACAAGAGAAGTTTAAAAAACAATGAACTGAAACCGAAGAAAATATATTAATAACTGCAAGATTAAAAATTATACAAGGACATATAATGTGGATTATGCACAGAACACATCCCAAGTCTTTGTTTAGGAAATTAAGGACCAAAAAAAAACATGGGCAAAAACCCTTACAAGTTATCCAATGCCAAAGTATAATTTTCAACAGCTGCCAGATCACTCGTCGTAAAAGTTGGAAGGTTAACTTACTCAATTGCTTGTCCTTATTTCATTGAGATACGTAGTATAGATCTTTATCATATAATTTTCCAGCAAGAAAATATAGCATACCTTAACAACAATGTAAGCATCTTTGAGTTGCAGACCAGCTATAAGAATGTGCAGAATCTTCTCATGAAGGGCTTTGCACATGGTTCTTTTGCCATATTTCAACATTGTATAAACAGAAAAGGCTTCCGCATGGGCCTTAGATTTACCAAGCTGGAAAATCAAGAGGGAACAAAGTTCCTAGAAAATAATTTAAGACATTAGAAGTTGAGTCATAATTCTTGATTTTAGCATACTAGTTCTAAATGGAAAAGTGGAAAAACATTACATAAGTAGGTAAGGGAAAGTCGGAAACAACAAAACTAAATAATCTTCTCAAATTAAAAATATCAAAAAAAATCTATGGAAAGTTCAAAAGTTTTAACAAATCAATGCTTATTTTTGTTGCAAAAGAACATTCTCCAAAAGCTAAGCAGTGAACTGAATAATAAACAGCAGCATGTAAAGATTAAACGTGATGTGTTTAGCCTCTTGTAAAAAGGCCTAGTAAATGAGCTATCCAGTACTTCCATTTTCACTCTGCTTCAACTATAAGTGCTAAAACCCAACTAAAATCTGCTTGCTCACAAACAAAATTAAAACATTTACCCTTACTCTTTGATGAAACTGATTAGTAATTGTAAGCCAGGCTCTTAAAACTTAAATAGCAACGTGGAAGGGCAATAAGTAATTGACAGTGATATTTTTGGTTTGCATGATCACATATTAAAACCCTTCCATTGTGTTAGAAACAAATAAATACAGAGAGCTGTCTCCAAACCTGCAAGGTAGAAAGCATACCTCGTTTGGCTGGTGGCCTTTCCTATGCATGTCCTCCATTGTCCGATAAGCTAGCAGATACAACTTTTGCTTACAAAAGTATTTGATAAGAATATGAAAAGTATTATGACTAGGGATGATTGCCAATTCATCCATTTTCCGCATTGTTTGCATCACGCTCTCCATGTCACCAGCTCTGCAGTAGGCACAGAGCATTGTATTTAATATAACCAAATCATATCTGTCATACTTGGTCTCAAACTCCTTGGCCAATTGCTTTGCCTCTTCCAAGAGCCTTGCTCGACAGTATGCTGAAATCATGATACTGTGAGCATAGCCAACTGCAAGTGGAAAACAAAGTAACTATTTCCAGAAAGAAAACAACAGAAGATACAGCTTCCAGAAAGCAAATGCTAATATAATTTATTGCAGCCAATGAAATAATCCAAGGATCAGACAATATCAGGGTACTCAAATGAAGAGTCACATATGTTAACAGACCTATATATATGCCATCCAACAGGCAGTCCATTTATTTAATTCCCCAGAATTCCAAGTGAAGGAGATAATTAGAAGCTATGAGTTCTATAAATTCCCAAGGGAACAACACAACAAAAGAAAAATGTAAAAGAAAGAAGAAACTCTCTACTTCCACCAAACGGATTAAAGCTCCAAAAATGTTGATAGATTGTTAACTTTATGTATAAGTGGCTTATGGTTAATATTTCAGCTTAGCACTCAATTTACACAAGCACTTTACTGCACTATAATCACAAAAAGCAGCACATATATCCAATAATGCTCAGAAAAAGGCTCAATCTCTCATAGACTGCATACCAGATTTAACACCTTTTTCCTTCATTTCATCAAAGATTGACCTTGCTTCTTCCACGCGACCGGTCTTGGAAAAGCCATCCATCAATAAACAATAGGGCATCTGTGAATGAATTTTCATGTAATTAGCTCCAGAAGTACAGACAAAAGGATACACAAAAAACGCTTGTCAATACTGACCCAAAAGAAATTGTATTAATATAAGGACAAGTAAATATATGATACTCATGCAACAAGCACCAATAAAGAAATAGCAAAGAGAAATCATGATGAAAAAATTTAATTAAGTAAATTTTAAGTCAAAGAATTCCAACTTTATGCAATTCATCCACTATGACCAGGTATTTGAGGTTCATTCAGAGGAGAGTAAGAGACACATTAGAATTAGGAGAGTAAGGCATCATCCTCTGCACTAACTAGACCTCCAATTCCACCAGGTATAAATGGTAACGCTATAATCTAGACGCAAAAATTCTGATGAACTCAAGAAAGTGAATTTATGCTACTAAAACTGCAAAGCCAGAACTTGTTTCCTAGTCATCCTTGCATTGCTTTCCAACCAAATACGCCAAATTACTTAAAAGATTTTATAAAACTGTAATTCTTTCTCCTCTAGTGTTCCATAACAAGTTTGACAAGATCATCTTTGATCACATCAGACTGAGAGTTCCAGCTTAAAATACCTCATCTTCTGCATAGCCCAAAATTTCCAATTCCAGTAGTAGATCTCGGGATTTTTCAAACAAGCCTCCTCTAACATATACCTTTAATAAAGTAGTCCATATTACCTGCAAGCATTTTGAATGAAACTAAGGAAGGCTGAACCAAAGCTCTTGACTATTAATGATCAAGAGAAAGAATTTAGTCAGTGTACTGAATGAGAGAAAGTAAAAATAAACAAAAATCACATTAAAAGAATTAAGAAAAGAAGAAACAGAATATGGCTGCATTTGTTAACTAGATATAGAACATACATGTGAGATAAAATTGGACAGAAGCACAAGTGATGTACTTCAACAACAACTCAAGTGGCATCAGTTAGGTAGTTTCAGTTAAAAGCTCCCTAAAAAAAACAGGAAGTTTATGATATGGGAAAGAAATATGTCCAACTGAACTGTTTCATAGTGTCTGTCATAATAGTGCCTGATATGCCATAAGAATAAGGATAGTCAAAGTATCACTACTAAATTTCGCCATCTGGATCAGTTAATCTGGAGTGCAATTTTAACTTCCAAGTTTATCCATCTTGCAGTTTTGCACTCCAGTGTAAGTTTATGCACCTAATGACAAAGAGGATAATGAGATCATGCATAAGTATGAGGCTGCATATGAAGACAGCAAAAAGAAGAAAAAAATGATGAAAATCCAGGAAAGCTATCAGTGATATTTGTTTTCTCTTCAAAATGAGAAAAAAATTTAAAATAACTTTACAACCCCTATACATTGTGATAAGCTAATAAAATCAGTTGGTATGTTGCAAGAAAATATTTTATGAAAGTTGCCTTTATTAAGGGCCATATTTGCTTTTTCCACCAGTCTTCAACTCATAAAAACTTTTGCTTGACAACAATGAATATAGAAATCCATCTATATATATTGCACATGCAAACAAACACATATAACTGAACTTGACCTTCTAACACAAAATGGCAAGATAAACATGAAACAAACCTTATTTGGTACTAGCCCTAAAGATTTCATCTCCTGCACCAACTCCTCAGCCTTCTTGTAGTTCCCATCTGACGCGTAAGCATTAAGCAAAGAACTATAATGAAATATATTAGGTGAATGACCTTCATTCTTCATCTGGTTAAAATAGCTCTCTGCTTCTTCACATTGATTATTTGAAGCACAAACTGCCAAAAGTGTTCCATACATCACACTGTCTATCTGTAATCCATTATACTTCAGTTCTTGAACAAAGTCTAATGCCTTAGAATATCCATTTTTAACTTTCATGCAACCTGCAAGAAGCTAAGCCAAAAAATAATTGTGATGAAAAGTGAATTGAAGCAAGCATAAAAATTAGAAATTTAGAGTTGCAATGATACCTCCTCTTTCCAGACCAAGTATTATCCAAACAAGCAAATGAATTATTTCACAACAAATAAGTATGTTCCAGACAAACAAAAAGTCAAACTCTTTGTAAGTGTCTAAACACAGTTGAAAAAATTTCAAGGTAAGATTGTGAAAATAAAAGTTAACTCATCAAAACAAAATAGCGTCCATGAGGTGATCTCGTACTGTCATTTGCTAATGCAGTTGCAAATTTACATGAGCTAAGAGGTTCTTCTATGAAAATCAAATAAACATAAAATACTAAAAGTTGAATTTGGCATACTGTAGTATATGTAATGGCATCTGGTGTAAAACCATTCTGCTTCATCTTATGAAACAATTTGAGGCTGCCATCAAACTTGCCACTCCTGACCAGGCAGCTAAGAACAGAATTACATATGAAGACATTATTTTTCATTGATTCTTCTGGAATGCTATTATAGATCTCCAGGGCCTTTGCAGGGTTGAGACTCTTTCCCATGAACTTCATGTAAGTGCTATAGGAAGAAACACTGATTTTACTATGTTGTTGCATCCAATCAAAAAGCTGCAAGAATTTTAAAAGTAAAGAAGATTAGAATATCTCATCACAATTACCCGTATATTAAAAATAAAATGGTTACAGTAGTGATATGAATATATGATATTAGAGAATAATGTCCATTCAAAAGAATTCCTTTTTTTATCAAACCACAAGATTCTGTCATTCACTGCATGTAATAAACAGAAATTTTCTATTCAAACTTATAAATCTATACATAAACAATGATTCAAATCACGTAATGAGAAAACAATGATTGAAGAATTCTAAATGTGCTCTGAAACATTTATCTTAGCGTGTAATATCAATTTCAAAAATTGAGGATTACTTGCTTAGCATAACACTTCAAACTCAAACATTAAACAAAAGAAACATATCTGAACCAACAAATCAAATTGACTGAGCTCAAATCACTAGCAGACTTAATATATTTTCAAAATAGTAATAGCATTAGAATCAAAAGCTCAAAAGGAAGGAATTTGGTTTTATGCAAAATGGAATCTGCAAATACAGGATAGCTTTCTAAATTATTAGATTTGAAAAACTAAAGAAACTGAAAAGGCATAAATCATAATGACCACTAATTAAGCACACCAAAACATAATGCACAATATGATGTATGCGCAAGAAACATCCATACAAACACAAGAGAGACAAGCATTAACCTGTCAACAGTGAAAAAAGTTGGAAAATTGAAATGAAGTATCACAGAAATTATAGCACCTGGGAAAGATCCTTCCATCTGCTTTGCTTCCCAATGTATCTCAAAATTACATTCATGTCTTGTGCCTTCAATATCCCTCCCAGTCTGCAAGTGTCGTAATAGACAGGATCTTTCAGTCACACAATACACTAAACATTTGAGAAAAAACATACAACAACAAATGCTTCACCATAACATTATCAACAACTTTATTTTTCACATATCAAACAGATGAAAACAAATTGATAGAAAACAATACTAAAAATTGCAGGACAAAATATACAAGTAAACACAAACAAAACACTATATAAAAAGCTCATAAATTTATAATATGACAAGAATAATTTCCCTAGCAGAATTATCCTATTTCTTCACTAAAACAAAAACCCAGTTCATATTTCACTTAATTATTCACAGTAATCATGACACTAGCATAGAAAATACAGAAAACAAAACACCCACAAAGGAAAGCTTTTTTTTTTTTCAAAGAAAGGACCTTTGAAGAGCAGAGTCCAAATCAGGGGATTGCTGAATTTCAAGAATGGCAGCTTGTCTAGCCAAGTAAGGCTTAGAGTGACGCCTCTGAGCATGGAATTCACCATTTAGCACTTGCTCATTGCTGTGGGATTCTTTGAGAAGTGGGGCTGTGGCTGCTGCTGTTGTGGTTGTTGATGAGGTACGTCGAGAATTATTAGTAGCAGTTGAAATGGGAGATAAAGAAGGAATTAAGGGAAAAGAGAAGTGTGTTGAGTGAGCGAAGATATGGTGAAATTGCATGGAGAGCTCCATTTCTGCTCTGTATTGTGTAGTAGGCTGAAGGGTCGCTCAGTGATTTTTTTGGGACGAAGCAGAGCACAAATGTGTTGCAATCTTGTCAATTTCCCTTTATCTATTAAAGCAATTTTTTTTTAATATGAAGATAATTTTTATTGATATTTTTTTTAACTCAATTTTTATCAATATTTAATAATTAATATTAGTTAAAAAATTTTAAACTGAAAAAAATTTAAATATAAAATATACTGCTATAAAACTAATTATAGAAAACTGAACATTGTATCTTTTTTATTAGTCAACTTTGTTAATTTATTAATTATAATAACAAATTATAATATTTTAAGATATATTTAAACTTAATTTTCTAAATTAATAATAATCTTGAAGGTAAAGTTTAATGCGCTTAATTGCTATAAAACTTCATTTTTTTTTATTAGTCAAGTTTGTTAATTTCTTAATTATTTTAATCAATTATAATATTTTATAAAATTTTAAATATAAAAATATGTTTTAAATTACTAACATTTAAATTTACAATTGTTTTACTAGTAAATTGATTTTATTTTTATTAATTAAAGTGAAAAAATTAGTTAAACTATACACTAATTAGTTCTAATTTTATAATAACTTTTTTTACTAAATTAATATTATTTTTTTAGTAATTCTAGAAAGTTAGACTTTTCATTTTTTTATTAGTCAAGTTTATATTAATAGTTTTTTACTAAATTTATTTTATTTCTTTAATAAATAAATTAAAATAAGCAATAAATTCCAATATTCTTGAGTGCAGGTCAGAATAACATCAACATTTGCATAGCTCACGACAACGGGAATCATACTACTTTGATTGGTCACACAATAATAGAGATTTTGAGTTGGAGTGTCTTTACATATTAAATATTTGATAGAATCATTAACATAGGTCCACTGCACATGCAGTAAGTTGCATACTAACAAGCATGAAAATGAAAAGCATGCTTGTTAAAAAAAGCATGAAAATGAAAATATAAAAATAAAAAAATAATAATGATATGATAAAACGATGTAAAAATTAAAAAAATAATAATGAATATAGAAAACATTATTTTTAAAAAATTTAAAAAATGTATAAGTATTAAAAAATATATTTATATAAAAATATTGAAATACTAAATTATAATAATTGAACAATTTAGAAATGTTGACTTTTTGCATGATTAATGTGTTGATCAATCTCAAATTAACCTTTGTTTTGACTTTAACAATCAATTTTGAATTACTAATATGTTTGTTTAAGTGTGATTATAAGTTAGATTAAAGCCTTTGATAAAGTTAACATTAGATGTTGAATTAAAGCCTTATTAAAGTCCTCAAAGATCCCTCCTAATGTCCCTTAAACTCACATGGATGATCACAACTCATATAGGATCAATTGAAGTCTAAATATGCAAGTTTGACAAGAGTTAGCTAGCATTAGAGATTGAATTAAAGTTTTATTAAAGTCCTCAAAGGTCCCTCCTAATGTCCCTTAAAGTCACATGGATGATCACAGCTCGTATAGGATCAATTGGAGTCTAAATATGCAAGTTTGACCAGAGTTGATTGCCGCTCACGATCCTGTCACGACCGTGAGGTTACCTGTGAGGGTATATGATTGGCAATGCATGAATTGAAGAGTTTGAGCTGAAGAAGACCTGCCTTGCTCACGATCGTGAGGGGCAGATCACGATCGTGACAGGCTTCCAATAGGCAAATTTTACCTCCAACGGTCATATTTGCATCCTTCACGATCATGAGGAGTAGGTCACGACCGTGAGGAGCAACTTTCCTGCAAAAAAGCTGAAATTGAATTAAATGAAGATGAAGTAATTTTGGATGTTCTTGGAGGTTTCTCACAGCTAGTTTTTTATGTTCAACTATACATACAAGGTTTAGAACTTCATTTAAGAAGTTAGAGAGTTGGTGGAGCAAATTAATTGTGCTAAATTTATTAAACCAAACTTTATTTCTTTAACATTTTCTCTTGTATACTTTTTGTTTAATTGACTATTGTTGAGTTTGTATTTACCCTTCTTGTGAGAGTTGGGTGAGTGTTAGTGATAGGATTCTTTCATTTATTCATTCTTTGGGGTTGAAGAAGTGTGTGGTAAGGTTCTTTCTCATTGGGCTAGTGTTGAGCCTTTGTAAAAATAAATTGATTGTAAAGGTTGTGAGTTAGCCTTGAAAACTCTTGTATGAAGGTTTAAGTATAAGCCTTGAGAAAAATACTTGGGTTGTAAGAGGTTAGTATTGAGCCTTGAAAAACACATTTGTAAAGGTTTAGTGTAAGCCTCAAAACACTTGTATCAATTTTAAGAAATAAGTTTGGGGTGGTTCAAAATCCTAACTAGGGGATAAGTTAGGTAAGAGATGTAGGATTGGTTGATAATCTGAACTCCTTAAAATCATTGTGTCTTTGTGTGTGTTGATTGTTTCATTTCTTGTTCTTATCCTCATTATTATTATTGAGTGTGCAGGTTAAGCCCTTTTCTTAATCCCTTTCTAATTTCCTCTTAATTTTTCAAATTTTCTCTAAACCACATATTAGCCCTATTCACCCCCTCCCCTCCCCCCCCCCTAATAGGGCATTTCAATTGGTATTAAAGCTTAAATTCTATGTACTTTATTGCTAGAATTCAAGATCATGGGGAGTGAATCTATTTCTTTCCAAACCTATAGACCCTTCTTTGATATGAGTGACTACCCTTTTTAGAAACACAAAATGGAGCTTTATCTTGATAGTGATCCCATTAGATTATGGGATATGATCTTAGATAGGTGGAATCCTCCCATGAAGATAGTAGAAGGTATTCAAGTCCCAAAGGAAATAAATGAGTGGTTTCAAAAAGAGAAAGAGGAGAACAATAAAAATAAAGGGCTATATCAGTTCTTATAGCTTTCATGTCAAGAGAGGAAGGAGGAAATATTTAATATTGCATTTCGGCGAAGGAGATGTGGGAGACCTTAAAGAACCATTATGAAGGCAACATCTAAGTTAGATCCAAAAAAGTTCAACTCCATGTTTATGAGTATGAACTCTTCAATATGAAGCCTCATGAAAGCATCACCGAAATGAAAATTTGATTAAATGCCTTATTGACAACCTTGAGAAAGTTAGGCAAGCATTATTCAAAGATAAAGATCAATACCAAAATCCTAAAAGTGCTTTTTAAAAAGGATTGGGAGTCAAGAATGACTTCAATTGAAGAATCTCATGACCTCTCTAAGCTTTCAACTGACATCCTCATTGGTAAACTTCTTACTCATGAGCTTACCTTGAAGCAAAGGGAAGAGGAACAACAAGGCAAAGAAGAAGAAAAAAAGCCTTGCATTCAAAGTATCACAAGACTCAAGTAATGAAGATGACCTTCAAGATTCAAGTAAAGATGATGATGAGATTGTGTAAAGCCTACAAAGTGGGGGCTTGTAATTTCATGCATTTTATTTTATATTAATTGTTAAGAGTGGACTTGATGCGTTAGAAATCATGATGCATGAATTATGTGAATTTTAAGCATATTGTGAGTGATTACTTGTTGAATTATATATGATTTATTAGGGTATGTGGTGAGGGTGAGATGTTGTTAGATTGGATTTTGGGTGTTGATTAGGGCTAGATTGTAAGAAAGAAGGGATTAAAGTGTAGCAATTGAAAGTTTAAAGACTAGATGGGAAGAGTGGCAATTCATTAAGGAGAAAAGTGGATGTTTGGCTATAAATATCATAAATTTTCCTTTATCTTCTTCTTCCTTAACGTGATATGCATTAAATGCATGAGTGAGTTGTTAAGGAAGAGAGAAGAATTGCACCCATTTGTCTTCAAAGAAAACTAGGAATTTGGAGAGAGATAGTAGATTGGCTATGGAATTTGGAGCTTAGGCTATATTTAACAACCTTTAAGGTTCAAGAATATCATTTGGTAAGCTATATGTGTTTTTGTTTGAGTTGTGATTGATTTTAGGTGTGTTGAATTCGTGCTCTGTTTTTGCTAAAATTTCAACCTCTGTGTTTTAGCTATAACTAGAGCTATAGAACTCCAAATCTTGTTTTGTTTAATTCTAAAAAAACTTCAGAGAGTCCTTACAATGGCTATATTTTGAGTTTGAGCAAAAATTATTGTTTACATGGTTGAAATAGACTAGATATTTGATTGCTCACTCTATCATATTGTGTAACCTGTTATTGCTTATATTGCTATAATTAATTCTCTACATGTGATAATTGAGTGATTTCAATTGAGATTTAAAGTAGACTCATGTATGTAGGGTTGGTGTAAATTTGGTGATTTTTGGATGTGTGTGTGATTCTTGAGAATAACATGAACATCATGCATAAAATATGCTAAAAGCAGTATTTAAAGGTTGGTTGTGAATTTTCTTGTATATTGCTTATATAGTGATATCAAGAGATTTGGGGGATTGTTTATGTGCGTGTTTGATTTCATATATTGTATTCAAAATTAGAAGTTATTAATGATTATAGGAAAGCTGGAAGCTGGAGGTAGTGGAGCCCACTAAAGGAGTTGTTGTACTCTATGTTGGGAAGCTTTTTGTAAGTAATTACTAATATAATTATACCTTGAATTCTCTCTTTATGTTAAGTATTTATGCTTTTATGAATTGATGACGGTATTTGATATTACCATTAAGATATGAGTATAATTATTATGAGATGAATTGGAATGATTCATGCTACTTAGTGGAAGTAACATGCTGATGATTTGATATGTACGAATGAGATGAGAAATTGATAATGTTATAATAGTGATATTGGAATTGTGTGTGAGATATTAGTCGGGTGGAATTTGTATGAAGTGAGATATAAGACGGGCAGAAATTTTGAGTGTGAAAGTGA
>CATIWO010772265.1:0-11418 GCA_949673435.1 Macaranga tanarius | reverse complement strand
AGAGCCACCACACGCCATATACCCATACGTGGCTAGCACAGGTATATAAGCGGTAACAAACTCTAACCACTTAAATGTGAATGATCGTGATGCCTCAGGTCAAAGGACTATATGCACCATTATGACCTAGATAGTGATCGTTGACTGTAAGTGAATACCCTTACGATCATATGTCTAACGTCACATTCGATCCACTCCTAGCATTAGTGTCCACATGTCTATTATGATATCTCATATCAAGTAGCATGAGACTCACTGCCACCCACTATTAGTATCTCATACTAATCAAGGAAAATAGACAGAGGTGATAGTCAAATTAATATCAACAAAATATTAATTTTTCGACTACGAACAATTTTATAGCATATGTACTAAATAAATGTGTCCTCATATTATCAACTCTTGATAATACATTTATTTAACATAATGCTAATGGAGTAATGATTTAAATAAATAAACCCTTTATTTAAAAGAACATTACATGGCCATTTGGGATAATTTAAAATGTCAAAATACATGATTGCCTCTAGGGCATATCTACTATACTAACAAAAACTCCTAACTTGGCTAATGTTTATAGGTCTCGGCCACTCCCTAATTGCTTTCACCTTCTCTGCATTAACCTTTAGACCTTTAGAACTCACAATAAAACTAAGAAAATTAACCCTATCCATGCAAACACTACACTTTTTCAGATTGGCATACAATTCTCTACCCTAAGAATCTCTAAAACCCTATGAACATGCAAGATATGATCATCAATGGTTCTAGAATAAATCAAAATGTCATCAAAGTACACAACCATAAATTTACCAAGACACTCATGCAAGACATGGTTTATTAAACTCATGAAAGTACTAGGTGCATTAGTAAGCCTAAACGGCATAACCAACCACTCATAAAGATCATACTTAGTCTTAAAAGCCATTTTCCACTTATCCCCAGTTTTCATGTGAATTTGATAATAACCAGAATGCAAATCAATCTTAGTAAATAAATATGCACCATGCAGCTCGTCAAGCATATCATCAAACGTAGGAATAAGATAATGATACTTTACCGTTATTTTGTTGATTAAACGGCAGTCCACACACATCCTCCACGTGTCATCCTTCTTTGGAACCAAGATCACGGGCACTGCACATGGACTTAAACTCTCACACATAAACCCCTTTGACATCAGTTCATCCACTTGCCTTTGAAGCTCCTTTGTCTCCTCGGAATTACTTCTATAGGCTAGTCTATTTGGTATGGTGGCTCCGGGTACCAAATCCATTTGATGTTCCATCCCTTTTTGAGGTGGTAAGCCACTTGGCATCTCCTCCGGGAAGACATCATCAAACTCTTCTAAAGGTTAGCAAACACACTCGGCAAGGAAAGAACAAGTTCATTAGTGTTCAAGTACACATCCTTATAAGTGACAATAAATAACATCTGACTTGAATGTAATGCATGCCTAACTTCACTTTCCCTAACCAGAAAACTACCCTTTGCCTTTGATTTCTCCTTAGGCCGAATTTCACCCTTTGGTTTTTCACTCTCCCCTTTGCTATTTTTGGCCTCAACCCTCTCCCTCTCTAACTTACATTGGTCCTCATACACTTCCTTAGGAGAAAGAGGTGTTAATGTAACTTTTCTCCTTTCTTTCATAAATGAATACCTATTTAGAAAGCCATCATGGATAGCTTTCTATCAAATTGCCATGGCCTACCTAACAAGATATAGCCCGCATGCATTAGTACTACATCACTTAGTACCTCATCTAAGTACCTACCAATTATGAAAAGGACGATAACTTACTTATTCACCTTAATCACACCATAATTATTTAACCACAACAACTTATAAGGCCTAGAATGTGGAATTAGATTTAAACCTAATTTCTCAACCATTAAAGCACTAGCAATATTTGTACAACTACCACTATAAATAATAACATTACAAGTCTTACCTTGCACATGGCATCTTGTGTGGAAAATGTTGTCTCTTTGCTACTCTAAGGTATCCTCTTCCTTCATTTGAACACTTAGTGTACATCTGGCCACCAAGAACTCACCATCATCGCTACACTCCTCTAATTATGGTATATCCTCATCATCATGATCACTATCCTCACTTGCTATTTCAATCTCTCCATACTCACTAGCCACCATTGTTCGCTTGTTGGGACATTGGTAAGAAATGTGTCCACGCCCCAAGCATTTGAAACACTTGATGTATCTATTCTTTTCTTTGTTGATTTTAGGTTTGAATGTCTCTTTATTGCCTGAAATGCCTTTTCCCTTATTGTCATTGGAAATAGCCTTGTTATCACCTTGTTTATCTCCTTTCTATGAGTTAGACCAATTCGGCCTATTGCTTGTAGCACTCTTATACTCAAACTTTGCTGCCCCTCTAGGGTTTAGTTGCTTTTCCACCTTAATGGCAAGGTGAACTAACTCCTCAAGCTCCACATAATGTTATAACTCCACCCTATCAGCAATCTCCTTGTTAAGCCCACCAATAAAATGTGTCATGGTAGCTTTCTTGTCCTTCTCTGAATCAACCCTAGTCATGAGCATCTCCATCTCCTTCTGGTAATCCTCAACACTCTTTGTACCTTACCTCAAAGTTTGGAGTCTTTGATGAAACTCCCTATGATAATGCCTAAGTACAAATTGCCTCCTCATGATAGTCTTAGGTGTAGTCAAACTATCAATAGGTTCTTCTAAATTCCTCCTCCTACTAACCACCAATTGATCCCACCAAACTATAGCATACTCACCAAATTGGGTGACCACCAATTTCACCTTTTTCTCCTCTGAAAAATTATGGCAATCAAAGATAAGGTCAACTCTCTTTTCCCACTCCACATATGCCTCCAGATCAGTTTTCCCCAAAAAGGTAGGAATCCTAAGTTTGATGCTACCCAAGTTTCTATCAATATCATCATAATTCCTATAACCACCAAAGTAAGTTCCCTCTACCTCTACCAAAGTTTTAGAACCTCCTAGCTCCTTGACCCATGCCTTTACCAACCCCACCATAGGCTGTATTAGCATACTCCTCAAAACCCTTATCAAATTCATCCTCATTTACTCCTATTTGTTGCCCATTATTGCCTTGCACATTCACCCCTACATGTGCCCTGTTTTCCATACCTCGAGCAAGTGTAGTAATTTGCTCTAATATGGTTTGTTGATTAGTCGCCATGTCCCTCTGTTGGGCTGCCATGTCTAGTTGCAACCTCTCCATTTGCCCATTCATACTCTGTATGCTTCATTGTACCCTCTCATTCTCATGCATTTATGCCGCGGGTATGCTGGGATGTGGCACATGATCACTTTCATTAGTTCCATTTGACATTGTTGCAAATAAAGGTTAGTATGTAATAAAATAAAAATTAAGGACCTCACTTCATTCCCTCACGTGTTTACCCTCAATGAATGGGGATGTGCACTCGTGTTTCACACAAAGAATGATCACACAAGGTTAAAACTCACACCACTCAGCTTGTTTTCAAGGATTCTTATGTGAATCAATAACCACAAACAAGTCTATCACTATACTTGCAATGTACCAAGAATTATGATCTAAAAAGCTTAGTTGATGCACAACGCGAGAAACAAGAAAATGCAAACAAACAGCAACGTTTTAATAAAATTAGGAATAAAAAACATAAGAAAACTTCAAAAGAATGCAAATAACATATCAAGAAATAATCTAGATGCAAGAAATTCAAAAATCGAAGGAAGAGACAAGAAAGATGTAATTTTGCTTGAAATAAGCAATGAAGTGAACAGAAATGTGAACAATAGCAAAATAAGTGTTTAATAATACAAAACAAATGAATGAAAAACTTCAAATTGATGTAAGAAACAAGGAAGGAACAGAATAGGAAGTAAGAATCATAAGAAAATTTGATAAAAAAGGAAGGTTACCTCTATATGCTTCAATGGAGTCAATTCAACCAAGACTTGAAAATTTCACAAAGAAGAGAGAATTTGAAAGGAGAAAAATGAATTTAGGGATACAAAATTCACATAAGAAGGCATATATATAGCTTAGGTCAATGGAAGTCAAGTCCCTTTGAAAAAACTTCTTAAAATCAATCTAATCCTTAGTGTGTAGGAGTGCTAAATTCTTCCTAATTTCACCTTAAATTGAGGAAACTTTTAAAGATAGCTAAAAATAGGAAACTTTTAAGAACCCTAATAGGTAAAATAACACACCAAACAAGAATAAAAATATTCCCAAACAATTTCCCAATCAAATCAAGAAATAACCTAACAATTAGAAATATTCCTATTTCATATTTCTCAATATTTTATTTTTGCCTTTCTTTTCTTTTTCTTTTCATTTTCTTTTCTTGTTTTTTTAACAGAAATTTGAATTCAAGGAAGAATAAAGATTGAATCACAATATAAACTCAAGAATACCAAGTCAAGAATGGAAATTAAACTTAAAAGAAATAAATAAATAACTTAAAGAAAAGGATAAGTAACCTGATTTAAGAGCCAAAGCTCTGATACCAAATGTTAAGAACCTCTAAGAATAGAACCACGAAACCTAAAGATTATAAACCCATGTATTACTAACTTGAAAACCTGAAGACAAATTGATGCCAAATCCAAGATCGCTTATATCATATTAAAGATAGAATGATCAAGATTAGAACCTAAAGAAAACTAAGTTCTCTAATCCCTAACCCTTAACATGCCACAAGGATAGATCAATTCCTTGATAAGTGGTTTATGCATTTAACAAGAATTCAAACAAATATGCAAAGGAAATAACTATGTTGTTATTCAACTCAAATATAATTCAATTGTGTCTAAAACATATCAAATGTTGGTTATTTATAGAATATTAACTCAAAACCCTAATACAAGATAGGAAACAAAAGTTTAAATTCATCAAAGGCTAATTCGGGGCACTAGCACTCAACACAAACTAGTGCTTGCCAGTGCTCACTCACAGACTAGTCCACTGGCACTCACTAGTGATGGCTGGCAGACTGGCCACATTCTGAACATGCGAAGTTGATCGTTGATGCTTGATATTGAGGCCTTCATGCACTTGGACTTATAGAACATTAAACAAAATCCAAACCCCTTCATTTGTCTTCTCATTTATGTCAACTCTAGCATGACTTTCTTTATTGGTAGCCCATTCTTGCACATAGCCAATTAAGGCCTCTTCAAGCTTCTTTGACCTTGATCTTGTGATTGGTCCTTATGGCATGCTTAATGGATCCTTAGCTTTCTTGTTGTCCTCTCCATCAAGCTCACCATCTTCAAGCTTGGTAATGTTCATATCATATTTCATATATTTTTCCAACACCTGCTTGTCTTAATGGTGCCATCAGTTGCCTTACTAATGCTTGACTTTCTTGAGGTTTACCATTTCTTCCACTTTTAATATTTTCTTCTGAACCAGAGGAAAATTTAATTCTCATTCTAAAATTTCTTGTTCATCTCCTTTTGTTGCACAGCTTCTTCTAACTCCTTATCTAACCTTTCTTGCTCCATGGCTTTTTTAATCCAAACTTTAAAGGTTGTGCCAATGTATAGATTAAGCTTTCCACGTAGGGAGACATGTAATCTACCCTTAAACTTCTCACTTCTCATCTATTCCATTAGATTTATATCCTTTGCATATTGGTACAGTTCTTCAAACTTGTCAGTATATTCCCTAACAGTCATCTGACCTTGTACCAAATTCATAAAAGATGCTCTCTTCTACTTCTAAAAAGTCTCAGTCAAATATTCCCTATTAAACTCCTCTTTGAATAATGGCCGGGTAAAAGCTTTTCCATACAAGTTCCTTACTCACGTTAGACAGTCATCCGCTTTATCAAACATAAGGCTATATATATTATTCACCTTTTCTTCATCACTTAATTGTAATTTATTGAAAACCTTCTCCATAGTTTTGACCGACTTGTTGGCCTGATCAGGGTTTAAAGTACTATAAAAGTCATATGCACCACACTTATAGGCATGCTCGATAATGTCCCCAAGCTTCTTATATCTTTCTCTTTCTGACATCATCGTAGCCATAGTACGTGTTAAATTAGTAGCATCAATATGTACCACTGGAGGTGCTGACTGATTTAATACATCCATTTGCATCATCGGCTGCAGCGATTGATAGACATTCTACGCTTTTCTAGGTATACTCTTAAAATTTGAGACAAAAGCAGTCGGTACGGAACTATCTTGTAAACTACCTGTTCAAGCATTAGGTATGTCATTTCTCTCGCTGCCAACCAATGTTGACGATGGAGTGATTCTCGTACAAATGCTCGACCCCTAGTTAAGAAATTTTAAAAACATGATAAATTGAGTAATGATTGATGACAACTCAAAGGTCGATGATGAATAAAGGACTTAAAATGTTGTTAAAATATTTAATGAATTACATGTAGCAGTAAGTAAAGCACATCATATGTTTAGAGAAATTTTTCAATTGTTCACATGGCTACTAAGACTTCATTTAGAAAATAAACACATAATTTATTTATATAAATGTCATAAAATATTACTTTTATTTTTAGTCAGGCCTATTTGGATTTTCTATCTAAATATTTCTCTTAACTTTTTTTTCTCTCAAACAAAAAGCTTTATTAATTCTTTTAAACTGAGTTTACACATCCATAATCTTCTCAATTTATTCTCTAGGCTACTTCTTTTTAGTAACACTAACTTGTGAGTAAAATCATCTTGATTAATATGCCCCATAAATCGAATTCGGATTTTTCTTTTTTGCTTAAAGATTATATTACTAGGCTTTAACTTTTTCTTTTTCTCCTATTTTTTTTCTTTTACTTGTTCTTTTTACTTCGATTCTATATCATCAACTTCTAATTTTTTTGACTTTATTCTTTTGTTGAGAGTATTGGTGATCCTATATAGTGGTATTGTACTTTTAGCTTTTTTGGCAATTGAACATATCCATCGTTTGACTATAGAATCTCAAAAATGATTGCTTTAGAAAAATTATTATTCATTCTTCATTAGTAGAATCATTGTTGTTTCTCATGCCAATTAGAGTGTTATTTCTTCCATTCAACATTTTGGTTGTTGTTTCATGTCTCATAATGTGAGTGGAAATTATTATTATTTTTTTTATTTTTATTTCAAATTTTCTTTATGTTTTTTTTCTATTTTTCCTTTTTTGCTTTTTTTTTTTTACTTGAACCTCAGGAATAATATATTATTACATGAATAAAATGCAGATCCATGTTAAGGTTAAATGGTTTAGCTTTCATAGAACAAATATCAAAAATGCTCATGGGATATTTAATATTTTGCATACTATTAGTAAGTAAGACATTAAAAAAAATAACAAAATAAGCGTTCATTGTTTTCGTTCACCTAGTACATCTGTAAGTTGTTTTGACATTTTTATTCTAACTATCAATATCAAAACTAGTAAAGCTAGCATCGTTTGGTTGTTTGTAATTTTTCTAGAAGATGAGTTCTTAATGATCTTTTTCATCTTCCACCTTTATACCATCCTAATGCAAAACTCTAAAAAATAGATAATAATTATAAAGCAAATGCTCCCTCATATATGGTAAATATCCTTTGATTACCATCTCAATCTGCTCATCTTCACTTGGGTTATTTTTCATCTGGGATACTTTAACCCTTCATCTTATTAGGTACTCATAAAATGATCCATCAGATTTTTGCTTCGTCGACTCCTAGTCTCTTTTAACGACATTCATATGAATATTGTACCTTGACAAACTTCTAAGAGAGTAGTAACTAATCATCACTAATCTTATCCTTTATATAAAAAAAATAGGCTTGAAGGCCCACATCAACAAAGTCAAGAAGAAATGGATTATCTGAAACCTAGTGAGCTTGTTAAAGGCTATAAAAGTGGCGTACTATCTTAGATACACTTTAAAATCTCCAACCCCTTAACTTGGCAAAGTTGGGTAGCTTGAAGTCATTTAGTTCATCTTTAAATAAGAAAAGTACATTAGAGCTTTTATTTATGAAGCATTTTTAATCTTCAATAGAATCTCAATCAGAGCAATCCTGTGAACTAGCTCATTAATATCCTCTAATGATTTAGATTTAGCCAAACCAATAGGCCTAATAGAAGATTGTAGAGGATTTCCTTTAGTTGCTCAATAGTACTCGTTATCCTTATTAACCGAGATATTCATAACTTCTTTACCCTTGTTCGGTATCAAGTAATGAGAACTAGATGCCTCTCTCTTGATGGCACTACCCCAGTACAAAAATCTTATCATCTATAGTGTTTAGGGCTTAGTTTAAAGCAATCTTGATTTTGGCTCAAAAGATATTAGCTAAGCCATAATCTCTTAAGAGTGTTTTGAAATTCCTTTTAAAGTAGGTCCTCAACATTTTTATTATGATTCTTAATTTTTTCATCCATTGTTGAACTTCAAATGTAACATAGGTTAAAATTATTAATATTTGTTTACCTTAAAAATAAATTAATTATAATTTTATATTTTGTATAGTAAAATATTAGAAAAATTAACAAAAATATCAAATGTAAATATTTATTTACTTTCAAAATTGTTCGATTTCTAATAGAATTTGGAAAGTTGTCCAGTGTATCTTATGTACTTCAATGACTTTGCCATGTTTGTCATAGTTCTTTTGCTAGTTTATTCTTTCACCTTCACATAATTATTTTGCTTTTCCTTTCATTTTTTTATCTGACCAATATCCTCCAACACAACCTAATTTATAACTTCTTATACTACCTAATGATACTTTTGATACTATATTGTATTCTTGAGTACCCAAATATATATTCATATCAAGCTGGTCGAGTATGGGAGATGAAAATAAATCATTTTCTTTCCATTCCCATTCAACATGAATCTAACTAATCTTTATTTCTTTAGTCTTTATACTTATTTATACCTAAAATGACCAAAATGTAAATATCCACAAGATATTAAAACAAACTACAACAACCAAAGTAGTTAAACATGAATGAATGAAGGAGATATTTCATTTCAATATAATAAAACTTGCACACAAGTATACACCTAGCTAGACACACTCAGACATTTGGATAATGATAAAAAAATAAAAAGTAAAAAATGTGCAACCTATTCTTGTTTTAACACATTTTAAAAGAAGCCCTATTTTTTAAAAAAAAATATTTTCTTCGAATATTGGACATTTTTTCTATTGTTAGGATTCAAAATGTTAATTCAGATATAAGCTCTTTTGTGTAGTTGGATTTATTTTTGACTGTGTCATCTTTAGGACATTGGAATCCCTCCAAAAATAGCCACATCTAGAGCCTATTTAGTATTGTTTTATAAATTTTAGTTCCAAAAATATATTTTCAAAAATTTTTATTATATTATATTTTTCTTAAAAATCATCACTTTATTTTATTTACAAAATAAAATTTATTTTTCAAATAATTACTATTAAATATGCAAATAAGGGTAAATCTTGAATGCTTTATTTCAGAATATTTGCCTTACATTTTATGATTCGACTAGATGAAGCCAAAAAGAGGATGAAGCAAATGATTCGAAATCATTATTCTTCTATTCATAATCTAGAAGTGCAAATGGGGCAGTTAGCAAATTCCTTATCAACAAGGAATCAAGGTGCATTACCAAGCAATACAGAGAAAAATCCAAAGGAGCAAGTGAAGGCTATCACCTTAATAAGCGGTACAGAGATCCAAACCCCTAAAGCAATAATGGAGTATGAAGAAAAGAAGAAGGAAGGAGAGAAAGAGCTAGAAAGTGAAAGGGTTGAGACATTAGAAGAACTAAAAGTGAAGGTGGAGAATAAAGAGAAGGCAAAAGCATCACCAATTCGACCATATGAACCTCCAGTACCATATCAACAAAGGTTGATGAAAAAGGAGTATGATCAGCAATTTGCAAAGTTCTTAGAAAGATTCAAGACACTTCACATCAATGTGCTTATTGTGGAATGTCTAGCTCAAATGCCAAAATATACAATGTTCTTAAAGGAGCTGATTTCCAATAAAAATAAGTTGCAGGAATGTGAGGCAGTTACACTTACAAAGGAGTGCAGTGCAATCATCTCTAATAAACTTCCTTTAAAACAAAAGCAACCAGGGAGTCTTACTATTCCATGCTCAGTTGGAAATTTATCATTTCAAAAGTCTTTATGTGATTTAGGTGCTTCTATTAACCTTATGCCTTTATCTATTTATAGGAAATTAGGACTTGGAGAAGCAAGACCAACGAACATCCATTTATAACTAGCAGATAGGACAGTAAAAGAACCAGAAGGAATAGTTGAAGATGTGCTTGTAAGGGTTGGAAAATTCATCTTTCCTGTGGACTTTGTTGTTCTTAATTTTGAAGGAGATGAAGATGTTCCATTGATCCTGGGTATGCCTTTCCTTTACACTGTAAATGCAGTCATTGATGTTTATGATGGTACATTGACGTTAAGAGTAGGTAAGGAGAGTTATAAGTTCAACGTCTATCAAGGTATGAAACATCCTTCTAATAATGATTTGTGCTTTAGAGTTGATGTTTTGGATGAATGTGTGAGTGAAGTCCAACGAAGGAGGTTGGCAAATTGTGATGAATTGGAGTCTACTGAGAAGTGTATGCAGGTACAAATCCCTCAAGATGAAGAATACCTTAAACACCAAAACCCTTTTTCCCAAACCCAATTACCAAACACTGAACTTACACCACCATTAATCATAAAACCACCGAATGTAGACTTGAAACTTTTACCCCAACATTTGAGGTATGCTTTTCTTGAAGAGAACCGCTTATGCCCTGCCTGCAATACAAATCAAGCACGACCATGCCAAAATTCAGCATGGCCGTGCCAGATCCCTTTTGAATCAGGACAAAAAGAAGCAAGGCAGGCACACCCATATAACCTGCTCCTACTACATACACGAATTTTGGACCAATTTTCAAGCAATGAGGACATTGCAAGTTTTAAGTATGGGGGAGGAAACATCAAAATTTTTCATCTTTGAATCATCTGACTAGGGGAGTTTTCTTTCCCTTTATTTTTCTGTTTTTGCTTTTAATTTTATGTTTTGCATTTTAGTTTATTATTGCATGAATAAAAGACATTTCACTTGAGTTTTTGAGCCTATTTGTGCCAAGAGTTAGTATCATTAGGTGTGTTCTTCTTGAGTAAGTATGTTAAACTCCTTTTAATGCTTGGTTTGGATTGTTAAGTTAGTGGAATAACTTGTGATTAAGAATTTTTAAATTTTAATGAACTTAATGCCTACTCCTTCATTGAGTGATTGAAATAGTGTTCTTGATAGTTGAGAAAGATGTTTGTAGAAATTTAAATGTTTTATGTAGTTCATGTATGCATTGGCACTATGTTTAAAATAAAATAAAGTAAATAAATAAGTTCCTTAAGTGAGATGGAGCGTAAAACGCACTCGTACATGTACTCCAAT
>CATIWO010772210.1:0-35704 GCA_949673435.1 Macaranga tanarius | reverse complement strand
CCACTTGCCCCTTCTCAAGTCTTCTAATATTAAAATACTCACCAACTTATAATTATCCCCTTATATCTCTTAATAAACTAATATAACATTATATATATATACAAATATCAAAACCCTCTCTACACACCCTTAATACACTAGGATAATTACTCCAAACGTCCATAACTTTCTAATGTGACCAAGAAGGTCTAAACTTATCTTTCACTCACACCCCTTTCTACCAAAATGCATATATCCCACATATATGAAACTCATAACTCTATGCCACATGTCATAAAAGTTACTATGCATGAACAGGAGTTCCAAAATGACGAACATTACAATTTCCATCTTCATCATCATGGCATTCGAATATTTTAAAAAATAAGTCTATATGTATATTTTAACAGCATGTAAAATATGTGTTAAGTATTTTTAATATATTAAACAAGAATTTCATCTATATATATATATAGACACACACACACTTGTCTTTTATAAAAATTTTCACATTGCCACTTGTAACATTATAATTGTTGACATGTGTATGTGGCACTATGAGGGTGCTACATTAAGTGGCATCAGAGCGGGGATTAGATTTCCTTAGGATATGAGAATATGATGCATTCGTGACATATCATACATAAATCATAAATGACATATAGTTGATGTGCGTTGCATATGTCAGGATGGAAGGACACCAAGCTCAACCCATTGGTCAAATGAGTCATCAGAGTTAAATTTTAGACAATAACATGTGCATGCTTTATATGAGCTTGAATAAATTTTTATGTATAACCCCTCCATAAGATGCATGTTATGGTATATTAGTAAATTGATTAAAAGATGAGAATAAAGAGTCAGAAGCAAGTAGATAGCACTATTGATGAGAACTATAAAAAATGAGAGAGCAAGATGCAAAGGTATTTACAATCTTAGTGATTTTCCCATAGCAAAGGACAATTGTGAGGATGTTGAATTGTGATTGAATGTGAAATGAAGTGAGCTATGGCTATTGAAATGTGAAGATTAATATGAATACATTGTGGTCTTGGCAATGCTCATGTATTACCAATAATAGTATATTGGTGATGTTCAGTTAGATGTAATTATAGTGTAGTGAATAACTGAGCCCTAATTGAGATTGTTTATAGAAGTGTAGTTATTTTATTATAGGATTGGCCCTACTTTAGTAGGGAGATGTCTATATTTTAAGGGAGGTTCTGCCAAATTTTTGATAGATTTCTTATAAATTGAGTTTTTATTATTAGGCTCTTATGATAAAGTCTTATGTGAAATGGATGAATTATGATTTATAGGTTGTGATAAGAAATTATGACATATGGGAAAAATATATAACAGTGAATTTAGAAGGTGTGAAGTAAGTTAGTTTAGTCAATCAATGGGAAAAACATATAAAGAGTCGGTAAAAATTTTATTATGTGCTGAAAAGGTTATCGGGGAAGAGAGAGAGCTTTCAAAGCTAAAAGAATATAGGTTTTAAACAACGTAAATTTAGAGGATATAGTGAGCGTTTGTTCGGCTAACTAACGAAGGAAAGACTTAGTAGGGAATTTGAAGAGTCTAAAAGATGAAAAGTTGATGGTAATAAGAATTTTGCTTATAACTATTACCTGATGGAAAATGTGTGAACTTAATAGTTATGGAGTTGAAAGAAAGAATAATATCATTTTAGGAATAAATTGGGTATGGAACTATCATGATAGTATAACTTATTATATATGGAGATCATTATACATATTTGGAGTATAGAAAAATAGAAATAATTGGTGAAGAAGAAACTGTATATGTTTGATGATTCTAGTTACAATTACATCATATGTAATTTGAAATAGGAAAAAAGTCTATTCAATTGATGTTGAAGATTGAATGAAGATTAACTCAAAAAGAATGGGTGAATTTATATAAATTATTGAAATTATTTTAATATTGGAAGGTAGATTTGGAATTAAAGTATACCGCATCAGTATTGATTACTTTATCAAGGGAGCTGAAAGAGATATGAGAGGATAAATTGACGAATTGAATGGTATACTACGGAAGCATTAATTATGTTTATATAGAACGAAGATGATGAGGAGTAATTACGTGTTGATTATGAATTAGTGAACTATATTTTAATGAAGACTAATTATTTATTCTTATGAGATGAGGACTCGTTTGATTAATAGAAAGATGTTACAGTATTTTGGAGAAGAATAAATTTGAAAAAATTAGATATTAGTAACTTTGGACAGTAGAATATTCTCTTACCGAGATGAAATTTAAAATTTGGTGGATATCAAAAATCTCTGATTATGTCATTAAGAGTGATTAATACATTAGATATAAATATGATATTTATAAATAAGACTTTTTAACGGTATTTGAATTAGTTGTGATTATTTTATTTGATGATGCTTTTATTTTTCGAATGAAGAAGAATATGGCAAGTATTTCTAAATAGTTTTGGTAGGGAAAGATAGTTGTATGTTACTTTAGTAAAAATTAAGTGAGGAAATTACTTTCCTTAAGAAAAAGATGATGTAGGGAATGGATTAAAGTTTGTTAGCAAAAATATGGGCGTTATGTGATTCATATCAAGGTTTAAAAATAAAAGATAAAATATGTATGAATACAAGAGAAAGAATTGAGTCAAGGTAACCAAAAATGTCATGAACATCGCATTCTTGTTATGGGTGGTCAATAAGGAAAGTAATATGGAAGAGTTGATATATGGAAACGGAATATCAGTCTTTATCAAAATTGTAACCACTAACGATATTAAAATAGACTTATAGTGCCAATTCCTGTAGGAAATCAGAGTTATGGGATTTGTGTACATGATTTTATTGTAAATCGAATTATGGATAATGAATTGAATTAGATGAATTAGAGTAAAAATGAGATGTGTTGTATATGATTTGATATGTGGTTTTATATAAGAGCTATGAGAGTAAGGTAAAACTCTCATTTATTAAAGTGGAAAGTATTTTAGTAAGTAGTTATTAAATATAATGAATGAGATACAAAAGATGATCAATATTGTTCATAGAATGTCAATATTTTTTAGTTAGTTCAATGAGTGTTATGTTTGTGTAATATGCCAAGTGAATATAACATGGGCTTGGCCTTATTCTTGTGATATTCATGTTAAGATATACATATAAATGAGTATCATTCTTGAGTTTTGATATGAGATATGTTGTGATGTAGATGTATGATGGTATATTATTTTGTTATTTTGTTATATGTTCGGTATATGTTGAGTATAATTTAAGTTTATGATTTAATATTGTGGTATATGTTCGGTATATGTTATTGCATATGGAAGGAGATTGAGAATATTCACTGTGATAAATATGTCGATTGACTTTGTGACCGTCGACTATGTGAAATTGATTAAGTTGATTGGCTAAGTGTCCATCAACAAGGCAAATGATACTAAATAATGAGAATGAAATGTAAAAGTGTTAATTATTGCGAGATGCTATCCTTATTGTTGAAATAAATAAAAACATTAAATAAAGTATTCAGATATGAGATTCGTATGATGTATACTAAATTGCTTATTGATTATATTTATACTCTGCTAGTATGGAATTGATGATTAAGGGTGACTATATGAGTATTAAATTATATGGAGATTTAGATGTACTTTGAGCTTACGTTGTAAATGAAATCTATTTTATGAAAGAGTTATGGAAACTATGAAAGGACGATATAAATGTTTGAGACCCGTGATTGATTACATACCATACAATTGTGAATGAATTAAATTGATAAAATGAAATATATTTTTGGAATGTCTCGGAGTTGCTTTGAATCTCATTTGAGTATGGGAAAGTTTGTCTAGCTTTAAGAAGGCTAAATAGGGAATTTTAAGATTTAGAAAAAAAGAAAAATTTAGTCTGAAATATGTGGATAGTATAAAATTATAAAGAAGGTGGACTATTAGAATATAAATTGGATTTGCCAAGGAAACTATTATCTATTCATGATGTATTCCACGTGTTTATATTAGAATAGTATAGATAGGATCCTAGTTATATAATATAAAAGCCTAAGATAGAGATTTCTGGAAGATTGACGTATGTGGAAGAATCGATAGAAATTCTAGATTAAAAGGTGAAGCGATTGTGGAATAAAGGGATTCCAATAGTAAAAGTGAAGTGAAATTATCATTCACGTAAAGAAGCAACATGGAAAGTAGAAGAGCTAATGAAGTAAAAATACCCATATTTGTTCTCGGAAGATAGTGAGTAATTAATTTCGGGGATGACATTTTCTTAAGGGGAGAAAAAATATAACATCCACCCTTTTAGCACATGTATTTATGACGTATGTGTTGCATATTATGCATAGTAGATAGTGGACTACATTTAAGTTTAGGATTTTGTATGTGTTGTAGAGAGGGACTAGATTGTAAGATAAGTTTAGAGTTAATTGTCATAATAGAAAGTTATGGGGGTATTGTATAATATGCTCATTTCATTAAGGAGTTAGTGGGTAATTGTGGAGATATTTGGTTATATTTAATTAGAAATTTATTATTATTATTACTAATTGGTGATAAATATGCAATTATGAGAGGAAGACTTTGGAGAGGCAATTTACTTGGCTAAATATATGCACAAATAGTGGTGTTTGATTGGGTGAGTGCATGTATGTATATGTGTGTATTAGTGTAGTATATGAGTATAGAGAATTGGGAGGTAGAAGAAGAGTGATTTTATTGATAGAGTTGGAGAGTTTTGGATCTAGTTTGAGCTAACAATTGGGAGGTATTAAAAGTCTTATATCTATTGGAGTCAAATTGGTAAGCTTTCTTTATGTTTTGATTGATTTTAGTTGAGTTGTGATTTTGGAAAAATTCGGATCCTACTCTATTTTTTACTCTTTTTATTACTCTAACTTAAGCTATAGAGCTCTGAATTGAGCATGGTTGGACTTTCTAGAAACTTTAGAGAGTCTTTTAAAATGTTTATGTTTTGTGCTTAGGCTAAATCTACTGTTAAAAGGGTCAAATAAGACCAGATATTTTATTGCTCATGCTAATGCCCTGTTCTACTCGAATGAACTTAAAAATCCATAATTAATTCTCTACATATGCTAATTATGTGAATTTAGTTGAGAATGAAATTAGACCCATACATGTAGAGTTTGTATAAATTTTATAATATTAGGATATGTCTATAATTTTTAGGAGCATCAAGAACTTCATGTATCAAACATGACAGCAGTAGTATATAGGTTAATTTGTGAATTTTCTAGTGTGTCGGTTAGATGGTGATATCTAGAGTTCTACAACTCCAAATTGAGTAAGCTTTGATGCTATGAAAACTTTAGGAGTTTTCTATAACTTTTGTATTTTGATTGCTATTAAGATTGTCTGACAGAGCTTGATATTTTCTTGCTCTTGCTATCAGCTTTGTTTTATCCGGATTTAATCAAAAATTCATAATTTATTCCATACATGTCTGATTTGAGTAATTCTAGTTAAAATTGGAAGTAGACTCATATGTCTAGCTTCAGTATTATTTTCATGATATTTAGACATGTGTGTGAATTATTTGGATATATTTAACCTTGAACATCAAGTTGCACCTAGTTGTATTTAGTTGAGTTGGATGCAAAAGTCATGCTTGTTATGTGGTATTGATGTGTAGTTATGTGTAAGAATTTACAAGGATAAAGGAGATATTAATCACTAAGAGAGCTTTGCTTTTGAAGGAGTTAAAGGCTTGAAGTAAGTAATTGTTAATATAATGCTTACATATATTGATTTTCAAGTAACTATAGTTATTTAACTATGTTGATTTATGTATGCCATTAAACTGGCAAGAATGATGAATATGTGATTATATTAATGTGAGAAAGAATGAGGAATATATGTATATATTGTTGTAAGACCATTGAATAGATAATTGAGCATGTGATGTGGTGAATTATGAATATTGGCACGTATGCGTGCAAGCCACTTGATGTGGTATGATTGTATATATATGTTGTGAGAATGGTGAAATGCACATGCATAGTGATTCATGTGAGGAATGTGAAAAAAAAATACATATGATAGTGGAGACTGATCTGGGCAGAGAGCCTCCATTAAAAAAAATATATGTGTGATAGTGGAGACTGAGCTGGGCAAAGAGCCTCTACTGATTGTGAGATATCTGAGACAGAGTTGGGCAGAGAGTCTCAGATGTAGCCATTCATGTGAGAAATGTAAACGTGTGAAATCTGAGACTGAGCTGGGCAGAGAGTCTCAGAAATGGCCACTTGTATATGAAAAATATCAAAAAGAAAAAGTGAGCTTTGTGTGAAACGTGTGACATGTGTTGAGAACTCTGGCGACATACTAACTTACAAAAATATATATTTTTGTACCATATTTGCATATATGTTGAATGAGAGGATTATGTTTGTGGATTACTTGAAATGGATGGTTGGTGTTAAAGGTGAATGTGTTGATTATAGTGAGGTATAGATAATGAATTATATGCACCCATATATATTTATGTTAAAAATTGCAAGTTGCTCTTGATGTTATGCTTTTGGGAAATTCTTATGAATTGTTGGATAATTGTAGAAGTGAGCTATTAGGAGGTAGATACGGGTCGAGACACGGGCGTATTTCAGATTGTGTGTCAAGACACGACATGTCTTAGTAGAGACATGGGCGTGTTTGAGGTAAAAATTTTGGAAAGAGAGATACACGGGCAAAGACACGGGCGTGCCATTGGCTTTGTCTACATATGGTATTTTAGACAGTGAGCTATACGAGTAGAAGCACGGCCGTGTTCCAGACCATGTGTCCAGACTGTGAATTTTGTCCAGTAGACTACACGGGGAGAGACACGCCCGTGTAGTCCTTTTTTTTAGTTGTTTTAATTATTTCATGATAATTAGTTCTTGAGGAGAATTATATGTATGCTTAACTTAATAATTGCTTATTGAGTTGCAAACTCATTCCTTTGCAATTGTAGTTTTCAGGGCATAGTTAGCTAGAGTTGAAGTATGCCCCTGTAGAGAGCTCCGATGGGTTCGAGGAAAGCTTGGTGCAGTCATTTTCATCCTCATCATCATAGCATTCAAATATTTTAAAAAATGAGTCCATATATATATTTTAACAGCATGTAAAATATGTGTTAAGTATTTTCAATATATTGAATAAGACTTTTATCTATTTATATATATATATATATATATATATATATACACGCTTATCTTTTACAAAAATTTTCACATTGCCACTTGTAAGATTACAATTATGGACATGTGTATGTGGCACTGTGAGGGTGTTATATAAATGTTGATATGGATACAAAAAGAACTTGTATGCACTAAAATAATGTTAAATTAAAAGAAGTAATATATTTAAAAATAATTTTTTTCTAACTTTTTTGTATTAATTTTTTATTTTAATTTTATTATTTGGAGACTAATTTTTAGCATTTTATATGTTTAAAAGTATTTAAAATCAAATATTTGTCTATTTTAATATTGTATGAGTTAAATAAAATTGAAAAGTACAAATTTAAGAGTGAAAAGAGGTCAAAATAAAAGTTTAAAAGTTGAATAGAAAATAATAAAAATTAAAAGTTGTCATAGGTTAATTATGTAAAGTTCAGGAGTGAAACTATGAATTCAGCCTATTATAAACTATGTACATTTCTCTATTATTAGAAATTTATTAGAAACTAATGACTTGTAATTAGTTAGATAAGAAAATAATAAAAATATCTATTTTAAAATTTAATAATTTTACTGGAGTCATATTAATAAAAAAATTTAAATTTTTTGAAAAATAAAAATTTAAATAACTATGACTCAATGTGCATAAAAATAAATCTAGATTTATTTGAGTTGAATTTGCCGTAAATTATACTCATCTCTTTATTTTTTAACAGAAATGAGTAACAATTTAGTCCTTATTAATTTGAGTTAAAAATTTAATTTAAAAATTAGAATAATTTGTATTTTTAAAATTATACTCAAAATTAAATTTATTTATAACTTGTAAAATTTAAAAATATAATAATCTTATTATTTTAATATATACATTTAGTTATTTTTGACTAATAATTTTAGGAGTTTTAAAATATAAAATTTTAGTTTATTAATATTATTTTGTTAATTTATATTAGAAGATAATGTATTATCAGATTTAATATTAAAATTAAAGGAATGTAATAGAAGACAGCATTTGATAGCCATTCATAGCCTTTCTCTCAACTTTTTCCTGTTCAACGTTTTCTTCTCATCTTAGTTTGCCTGGATCTGGGTGGTTTTTGGTCCTTCTAGACTAAAAATCACCCAACTCCTTTTCTTTTCCTTGTACTTTTGTGTCTTTAGTACTCTGATTGGTTTGTTGTTCGTTGTTAATTTGTTATTCATTTGTTGGTTTGTTGTTAGTGCTCCATGGTAAATGTTTTTCTGCTACTCGTTTGTTGGTTTGTTGTTGGTTTAGTGCTCTGTTTTTGAGGTATTGGATATGGCTTTTGTCCATCTTCCTCTGCTCATGAGAAAACAAGATCAAATATGGCTATGGTGTTTTCTTCAACTTATAGCAGTCCAGAGGTTTAGCTAATGAAGACAGAAGACCATTGTCTACAGGATAGGTAGTAGAAGGCTCTAGTTCCAAATCCAGTTATGGATATTTCTATTTTTTTTTTTTTTCAGCTCTTTTAGTAGTTTTTGTGTTTTTCTTGGTTTTTTGTTTAGTTTTTTCCTTCTAGTTATGGTTTTAAAAATCATTTACCATCATTAGTCTAGTTCTGTTGGACTTAAAGTGGTCCTTAGAAATAGAATCCCTAAGTTGGTAATTGTTTAGTAGGTTTTCTATGTGTTTTCTTATAACTGGTTAGGTTGGGAGTTTCATAACCTGTTCAGATTTGAACTGGGTTTAACCTAACCTTGTACCTCTTGAAATGAATGCTATAATTCATCTTGTTCGAAAAAAGAAAACTACTAATAATAAAATAATAGTAAAGAACCTTGTCCCCACTCTTGGATGGCCTTTGTAAGATTAGTAGTTAAATGCATGAATTGAATGGAGATATTGAAAGTATGTATAGGGACCGCTTCTAGACTTTGATTTGTAACAACATTTCTTCATTTTGGTAAAGCTTTCAAACGAGTAGGTGGACTTTATAATAAGGATTAAATGTGCACCAAAATCAGTACCCTCATGACGAATACATTTATGTAACTACATCAGAAGCAGTGGTATTATGATGAGAGCATTTTATGCAAGTGAAAAATGGGTAGCATTACTTCCACAAACTTCCCAAAGAAGAGAGTGTCAAGGTTTGGGCTAAAAGTGCGTTTAACTAGTTAACCTGGAAATATAACCATAGGAACTAATTTTAATTAAGCCTTTAAATCCAGTGAATCTGAAGTTAGTTTCAAACGTGAGATTAATCTGAGTTTAAACACTACTTGGAACTCAATTAGAATAAGACCATAAATATATATCAAGATGAAGTCTCGAATTTACACCAAAAATTATCAAAATTCTCAATCAATTTGTTAAAATTACTTTCTAAAAATATAGTCGGGGAACTTTACCAATTGTAATATTAGAAATTAAACCCATAATTCTTTTAATATCTTAAAAAAAAAAATCATCGCTCTTTGACTACTCAACCTCGAGTACTGAAACTACTTTACACTCGGCTAATTTACTAATCTTAATTATGGAAACTTAATTTTCCTTTATAACATGGCTCATAAATCATGTCCCATATGACAGCCAGGTACGTACCATCTATTGTCGGTTTCTACCATCAACAGCTTTTTCTGTGCGTAATGCTTATCAACACTGTGAACAAAGAAAGACAGGAATGAGACATATTTCTGTCAGCTTCATCTGTCCAAAAAAGTCCGCCTCTCTTAACTACATACTTTGACATATTTAGCGATAAGAGGTGCATAATGTATTACGTTTAGATTTTAAGGATCATAGTTAAGTTGACAAGGACAGTATTGAAACACTACGAACGATCATTAGACGTGGAAGGCTTAATCATGATTAATGCATGGGTTACTCTTCTTGTTAGCTAAGTCAAAAGTGCGGACCTTGATGGCTTATGCCCACTCATAAATGTTTCTATCCTGAAAAACCATCTCCTGCTATAAGGAACAACTAATGAAGGTTTGCTATTAGTTCACGAGGCTTTCTAGGTGCGCAATCAGTCGGTTTTGGGAGGTTTTTCCGACCCAATTGAAATAGCCGAATTGAATTAATTGAAAATCAAATCGAATCAATCCTAAAACCGAACTGAACATAAATTTTAGTCATAAAAAGCGAACCAAAAATTTTAAAATTATTAATTATTTTTGCATTTTTATATTAAATTATTATATATTTTTAAAAAAATTTTGAAATATAGAAAAATAAAAAATAAAAATTCGGTTGGTTCAGTTAATTCGGTTAACCAAATTTTTTATATTCAAAATAAAAAATTAAAAATACTAAAAAATCAAACCGAACTGAACCGAATTGAATTAGTTCGGTCCTCTCGAAAACCATACACACCCCTACCTATACATGCATTGCATACTTTTATAAAAGAGTGGATTTATGCATTTAAATTGAAGGTAGGCTGTTTCTACACTTAAGTTTTGAACCCATGTCACCATGTCTTCTTGATTAGGATAAAGCATCTACCGAAGATATTGCAAGCTTTCTATGAGCTTCAATAATATAATATTGAAAAGGAAATTATATATCAAAACAGGCATTCCAACTCAACAAGTCTAGTTAGAATAATGCTCCAATAAAAATATAAGGGATTTTTTCAGAAATAATTAATTAAAAAATAAAAAAAATTCAAAAATATAATTGACTTTTTTTTCCAAACATAAAGTGTTGTTCTTTTAGCTATAAACAACCTGAAGGCTGAAACTTCACAATAGCCACCAACAACAATAACTATAAATCATACAACAACGATCTCACAAAAATCGAAAAATAACCATAAAACAACAACAACCAAACAACAATCTAAGAACAACCCTTTAGCAATAAAAAAAAGACAAACAACCCACAACAAATCTTCAACAACCAAGAAACCACAAAAAAAAAAAAAAGAAAAAAGAAAAATAATCCTTTAATAACCAAAAAACAACAAATATTAAAACTACATAAAAACCACAAAACAACCATAAAACAACAACAACAATCCAACAACAACACGGTAACAACCCAAAAACAATAAACGACTAAAATAATTCATAAAAATCACAAAAATAACTATAAAACAGTAACAACAACCCAACAACAACCTTTCACCAACCAAAAAATAACATTAAACATCAAAACAACTAGAAAATAACTAAAAAACAACAATAATAACCCAATAACAACCTAACAATAATAAAATATTAAATTATTATTAATATTTAATAATTTGATGAACAATAACAATAACAAAGTTTTGGATTTTTTCTAAATTAACAAGAATAAGAGAATCTAAGAATTATCCAAGTATCAAGAACCAAAAAGAATGAAATTTAATACCTACCAATTATAACTATAGATAATTAGTGAGCTTCTAAACATAGTTTCCTCTTACTTTCTCCATGAGTTCTTGTGTGTGTGAGTGTGTATACACATATATATAAACATATACAACAATCTATGAGTAACTTTACTATTATTTGCATCCATTTAGAGCGATAAGTTTTCGATAGATGGCATAGGTCAAGTAAGAAAACAAGATTTAAGAGTAGAGTAAGAAAATTTTATAGTTCTAATTTATTTAAAGAAAGTGAAAGAGAGATAGAGATAGAGAGAGAGAGAGAGAGAGAGAGAGAGAGAGAGAGAGAGAGAGAATGTAACAAACATAAAAAAAATACAAAGAGACCGTATTTTATGAAACACGTGTCAATTACACTTGAAAAAAATCCACTGTGAATTTGAAAGCTTTTTTTTTTTTGTCAAAAGTAGTCTTTTATGTTATTTTACCAAAAAATAATACATGGTGATAACCCATATTACTACTAAATTACTGACTGACCTTTAAATCCTATTATATACTTAAAGCCCAAGATATGCTATAAAGCCTCAAGTATTATAGTACTGATGTTCTAATTAAACACTAGTTAATAAAACTTAATATTATCAAGAAAAGGATCATTAAATACAAGTTTGTGTTGGATCAAGTTTGTTCTCATACCACTATATAAGCATGTCATACCCTTATATACAATTCATTCGATTATTCACTAACTTAAGCATCGGAGAACTTGTGGATCGAAGATTCCAAACTCATCGTAAGTTTTCTTGTGCTTATTAGTCCTAAGGAGAAGCATTGAATTATCAAGTGGTGTCATCTATAGGAAAGCAATTCGTTATTTTATTTGTTCATTGTGTTTTAAAACATGGAAAGGACTTCTCATGATGCGGTAAATGTTTTAAAACCTTTATTATCGCAAGGATTATCTCCTTTTCAAGAACAAATGCCACATCAACCCCTGCAATTCAAATAATCCTTACAACCTCATAGTTAAATTATAGGCAACTCAATGTAGGAGTATCTTCTAAGCCATTCACTCTTTCATCAAATCTACTTTAAAACCCTTGGCCAATTGCATCTAGTGGACTATCTCAACCATATTTTTCACCTCTTTATCACACAAATAGATCCTTTCCATCTATTCCTTTTTTTAGTTTGCTTGAGTTTTTGGCTCATATTAATACAATTAAGATGAGCTAATCGCTCATGCAAATAAATCTTTCGACTTTTCATAAAAAAGCCTTAACAGATAATTTGAAGGGTCATATGCACTTTATTTAATAACTTTCATATCTTATGCAAAACATTATTCCTAAAAATCCTAATTGGGCATATCTCTTATCCTATTACATTTATAGCTCCAACAGGTAGACTAGTAGATGTTCACAATGCCTGGGCACCCACCTAAGATGATAATACTAGGGCAAGGAGAAGCAGAAGTCACCTTTTAGTGGATAAGAATTTAACCATTCACATGAACAAAAAGTAGAATATGATGTTCATATCATATGCAAGGGGAAAAAGTAATTTTTTAATCACTAGATTAGGGAAGCAATGCATAAAGTTCTAATAAGACTTGATAAAGTAGAAGAATGCATATTATATGGAAGTACCCCCTTCATTAGTAGTTTCATAGGGATTAAAATTCCTTCTAAGTTTAAGGTGCCACCGCTAAACCCATATTATAGAGCTGGAGATCTGATTGCTCATGTCTCTATGTTTAGGACAAAGATAATGTTATAAAACGTCAATAATGCCATTATATGTCGAGTTTTTCCTACTATATTGACACATATGGCTCAAAGATGGTTTCACAAATTGCTAAGAAACTTCTATATCTTTATTTGAAGAACTGATTAAATAATTTTAAACTTGGTTTATCATAAATATCCCACCAAAGAAAAGTATAAATGACTAGCATTTATGTAAATATGGTGATAGTAAAAACACTCAGAAATCATTATAACAAATTCAACAAGGTTACTATATAGATTGAGCACTTAACTAACGAGGCAGCGATAGATACATTAAAATATGGCACTAAGATGGATAAACTTCATAGTAAAATCATGACTAAGAAGTCAAAAACTTTCTTAGAAGCAATGGCTATCGCTTCAAAAACTTTCTTAGAAGCAATGGCTATCGCTACAAGGCTGATTAACCTTAACAAGGGTAAAAGAGAGATAGAGAGAAAAGAAAATGAAAAAAAGGCATTGAAGAAAAAAGAAGAAAGAAAAGACATAAGAAAAGAACGAGACTCGGCTTTCAAGTTTAAAAAAGAAATAAGGAAGATACACCCCACTTAACACATCTAGATCAAAGATCCTGATACAGATTAAACAAAATAGAATTGATATACCAACTCCTAAAAAACTTAACCCGGCCTTAGAGGCTTCTAAAAATTAAAAAAAAATATTACTGTAGATATCACCGAGATCATAAACATGATACAGATGAGTGTAGAGACCTTAAAATAATAACTAAATAGCTAGTCAGAGCCTAGTCCCTTAGATGATTCATTGATGATTCTACAAAACAACAAAGAGGATCAGATACTCAGAATGAAAATTTAAAAAAATGCAAAAAAGAGCTTGCAAAGACATCCAAAGTCATTAATATGATTATTGACAAAGAATCAACTTTAGGAGATCAAAGGTAGAGACACTAGAGAGAAGTCTATAGAGGAGCAAGTCAATCCATACCAACTATGACTTTCAATAAGGAAGATAGAGCATATGTCCAACAACCTTGTAATGATGTATTGGTTATAAAAGCTTATTTAAATAACTACTTGTCAAATGAATATTGGTAAATGATGGAAGTGCTATAAATGCTTTAACATAGGAGGCTTTTCAAGCAATAAGAGGGTCCACAGTCAACGTAAAGCTAGAGTCTAACCCAATTACTAGCTTTTATGGAGGAACAGTTCAACCAATAGGAAGCATTAAACTTGATGTAGAACTTGGAGGTCGATAAGCTAGTTAATGTATAATGTTAAAAGCTTTGTTCATCATAGTAGATATCTAGCTTTCTTATAATAGAAACATTGGAAGGCCAATCCTGTATGAAATGAAAACAGTTACAAGTATTCGATATTTGATTAATAAACTCATATTTGTAGTATATATTAAGTCAATTTTTAATTGGTTTTATAGGTTATTGTATGAAATTTTGGTTATTTGTTGTTGGATTTTGTTTAATTAGGCCTTATTTAGGTTATTATGCATTTAGGTATAAATTAGGTTTAGTTTTAGTAGTTAATTTTGACTTAATTACATAATCCATTTAGGAGTAGGATTAGTTTTCCTTATAATTTAATAACTAGTTTTCAATTTTGTATTTAAATATTAATTAGTGAATTTTAATTACAAATAATGTCTTTTTTCATAATTTGCAAGGTTTAAATATGTGGAAGTTAAATTGGAATCATAGTGTGCTTCAAATGAATCAAAGTTAAACAAGGATTGAAGGCTGCATACTATGAACAGGTGTGCACATTATGGCACATCTGTGCCAAAATGCAAAAAAAAAAAAAATAGATAGCTTTTTGCCAATGTCGACACAACTGTGCCATATTGATAAGGATAACAAAACCAGTTTTTGTTTATTTTTGTATTTAATAATACTTATCACTTATCCTATCTTTATAAATAGACTTCTACTTAGCAAAATACTGCTACTCTCATACCTATATATAAATCACAGTTTATTAATAGTACAATTATTCCTTGTTGCTGCAAATTTATGTTTTCATAGTATCAAAGTTGCAAGTGGCATAACAGCCCAAGCTTCTTTTTTTAATCTTCATGTCTACCTCTAGCACTGATGCTACTAATTTCCAACCAACTGTTTCTATAGCCCCTTCATCAACACCTACGCCACCCAATATTGCTCATCAGCTCCCAATTAAATTAAATTTGAAAAACTACATATTATGGCAAACACAACTACATCCACTACTTTACAGTTATGACTTGGCTAAGCATATACCCACCACCAAACCAAATCAATAATCAACCAAATCTAGCTTGGCAGACCTGATTTTGCTAAGATCAGCTTATTTTGAGTTAGATAATCAGCTATATATTTGAGAACTATGTGTCTCAGGTGGTTGGTTTTTCCTCTGCAAGAGATGCTTGGAAGAAATTAGAGAACACCTATATTGCAGCTTTAAAGGATCAAGTTCATAGTCTCAAGTCTCATTTTTAAAAATTACAAAAATAGAATGAATTAATTACGAAGCATCTTTAATGAACTAAAGCTATCTTTGATCAAGTAGTAGCCTTGCACCATCCAGTACTTGAAAAAGACCTTGTTTAAGTTGTTACCAACATTTTAGGACCATTATATCAACCATTTAATTGCTCTTTAGAAAATTAATATGAAGATATCACCTTTGATAAGCTTTATGGATTACTATTAAGCGAGGAATAAAATTTTACTGTTGAATCCTCCACCAAAGATTTTACTATTCTAACAACTTACTTCACTCAACGTTCATCTTCATCATCAGGTCGTGGTATTGGTAATTCTTCATGTGGATGTGGTGGTCGTGGATGAGGGTGAGGACGATCCAATAATTCCAATAATCATTTTTGTAGCACTCTTTCAATATACAGTGCAGTCTTTCTACCACCTAATAATTCTTCTTCTGATCCTCAGATTATTTGTCACAATTGCAATGATCATGGACACTACTCTCGACAATACCCCACACCTCGACCACATACCGATCTCGGAATGTCTCTCTCTATAGCTAAAGTAACCAGCCATCTTGCTACTTCATCTTCACTGAATCAACAACCATGGATTTTGGATACTGGCGCTACACATCATTTAATTTTGGATATGGAAATCCTGACATTTAATTCGGACTATCAAAGCTCTAAGGATATTAAACTTACCAATGGTAAAAGCCCTCCCATTTCTCATATAGGTTCCTCTCATTTTCTCTCTTCTAATTCTTATGCTTTTCATTTAAATAATATTCTTTATGTTTTTGTCAACTATGTTAATCTTTTATCTATTTCTAATTTTGCTAAATCTAATAATGTTTCTGTTGAATTTTTTTCTGACTTTTTTGAGATTAAGGATATTCGCATGAAAACTTTATTGCATACAGGCCGAAATGACAGTGGATTATACTCTATGTTTTTAACTTCAGTCCCACTCTAATTCAAGCACATCTTTGTTCCTTTCCTATGTGGCTTGCACGCCTAGGTCATGCTTCTTTTCGGACAGTCCAGTAAGCTCTTCGACATCAATATATCAATTATTCTTCATCCAAATCTAGTAAATTATGTCATGCATGTAGTGTTAGCAAGATTCATCATTTACCTTTTCCTATTCCATCTTATTCTGCTAATGTTTGGGGTCTTGCTCCCTCTTTATCTCTTGCTCATAATAAATATTATGTCTTATTTTATTATTATTTTAGCAAATATTCTTGGATTTATTTTATCAAATATAAGTCTGATGTCTTAAATGTCTTTATTAAATTTCATCATACTGTTGAAATTTTTTTTGGTCGGCCTATAAAATCTTTTCAGGCTGATTAAGGTGGTGAACATCAAGCTTTGTCTAGCTATCTTGCTAAACATGACATAACACAATGAAGTTCTTGTCCTAAAACTCCAAAATATATGGTTGTGCATAATGTAAACACAAGCATATTATTGAAATAGGCTTAAATTTTCTTCAACATTCATCTACTCCTATTAAATTTTGGCAACATGCCTTTGATACTGCTATTTATTTAATTAATAAATTATCTATAACTTTTTTGCAAAATAAAAGTCCTTATGAATGCTTATTTAATTAAGTTCCAAATTATAATGATCTTCACGTCTTTGGTTACTTATATTACCCCTGGCTTAAACCATATGCCAAGCATAAATTCGCTCCTCATTCTACACCTTATGTCTTTCTTAGTTATAATAAAATTCATAAAGGCTACAATTATTATGATTTACATTCTCAGAAATTTTATGTCTCATACATGTCCTTTTTTATGAACATATTTTTCCTTTTTCGAAGAAAGTGGTGTCTAACTGCAATTCTCTAGAGTCCACATCACCAACATTACTTGTAATAATTTTTCTACCAGCTCACTTACCACTCAACTTCAAAGACTCATCCAATCCCACCAGTTCTATGCCAATCCAAACTCTACCCTCACGCTCATCCCCATCCACTCAATAACCTACTTTATCTCATCCAACACCATCCATACATCCATCCACACATGATCATTCTCATTCATTAGGATTTTCCCTTGCTCTTGATCTTACTCACCATAATTCCAATATGACATCCTCTTCACCATCGCATCGAACACATCCAATGGTCACTCATTCTCAAACTAACTCCTTAAAGCCTCACATATTTCTTTCTCAAATTATACAAGAGCCAAGTTTTTTTTCTCAAGCAACTAAAATTAAGGAGTGGTGCTAGGCCATACAAGATGAATATAATGCATTAATGGCTTATAGCACTTGGTCTCTAGTACTCCTTTTCCAATCTCAAAATGTAGTCAGCTGCAAATAGGTTTACTGTTTGAAGCACAAACCAAATGGCTCTATTGTTCATTACAAAGCCCGTCTGGTTGCAAAAGGTTTCCACCAACGACATGGAATTGATTTTACTGATACTTTTGATGTGGGTCAAATATAATACCCCAGTCTCTAAGACTAAATATAGAGTAAGTAGGGTGTCGAACACTCGGGAATTTGAAGTAATCTTATATTAACCAAATAGATACTTAGATAAAAAATTAATTAATGACAATGAATATGTTGAATTGTTCTAATTAATTTAAAATTACTAAAGAATTATAAACTATACTAACTAATTTAAATGTTCTAATAATAAGTTTAATTAAAGTTCATTAGAACCACAATTCATAAATTATCAAGAACTACAAAGTAATAAACAAATAATTATATGCAATGATTAGAGAACATGATCTAAAATTCTTAAAAGTAATTCTCATTGTCAATTAAGCCTAAAATCGTTAAAAAGCAATTCCCATTGTCAATTAAGGGTATTTTCATTTAGAGTCTATAGGCACTCTCATGACATTGTAAAGATAAACAAAAACTATCAAATACCATATCATTTCTTCAATCCTTTAAAGAGAAATGCTTGTCTCCAAATAATTCCTTGACCTTTAAATAATTCTAAATATATTTTGACCAAATTGAATTAATTCTCATTATATACAATTGATTAACAAGTCATGTATAGTGGCCAATCATACACAAGACATTTAAACTCACAATTAAAATCAAATCATTCATATAATATAAAAGATAAAATATAGTTCATTGATTCATTTTTCCTTGTAATTCTAACAACCAATGGCATAGCCAAGGTACATATTAAACATGATTAAACAACAACAAGAAGGAAAATAAAACATCAAGCACTAATAGAGAGAAAAAATAGAACTTGAATGTAGGTAGCCTTCTTGATGAATCCTTAACTTCCTTGAATGTTCTTCACTTGAAACTTAGAATTGCACTAATAATAAAAACTAAATAATACAAATACTTTAAAAATATAACTAAGTGTTTATGATGTCTATATTATGTCTAAAACAATGTCAACATATGTATTTATAGGCCTTCTAAACATCCTAATTCGTACACTTTCAAAAAGGGGTCAAATGTGAAAGGGTGTCAAGAATAGGTGCCTAAACTACTCGGCACCACCGTGCCAAGTCGAGTGGGAGTCAGCACAGATCCCCTCTATCACGACTCGGAACGGTAGCATGAGTCAACACCAGGCTTCTTCACTCGGCTCGAGTCGGCACCAGCACATAGGACGAGTCAGCACAGAGGGGCGAGTCAGCACGAGCGCTTGCTTCAGCATGCCCAGAATGAGTCTGCATGCCTCCTGAATTGCTTCCTTTGCTTTTTGAACACCAAACTTCATTCCAATGCACTCCAAAGCAACTTCAAGCTTAATATTAGCCTAAAAGAACCTACAAATCATATAAATAACATAAAATCACACAAATAACAATAATAACTTAATAATTAAATAAAATATAAATGCAAACTAATGAAAAAGTCAACAAAATGATCTTAAATGAATATACTATTTTGCATACTATCAAATTCCCCCACACTTAGACCTTGCTTGCCCTCAAGCAAGAAATTAAGATCTAAGTAAGAAAAATAACAAAAATTTTATCCTCTCCAAAATAAATATAGCCATCTCAAACAAGTCATCTTAATCATGAAAGAAAATATTTTAAGAAAAAGATAGTTAATAACTATCTTTTAATGCTTAACAATGATAGAGGAAACAATTTTCATAGCATAAGCAATAAGTTTAACAAATTATCTCAATTTATTGAGAACAAAATCAAGAATATAAAGTCAAGGTGCTAACCAAGCTATCTGGCCAAAATATTCATTTTTCAAACTTAAGATTTCTAAAAACACAAGTAACCATTAGGAAAAGAATCAAGCACACACATAAACTAACATTTCTCATGGCATTTTTAGACATTTTTTTTTGTTTTTGTTTTTTTCCTCTCTAGTGGGTGCATTTTATGCTCTATCCCACTAATTTTTCTTATACTTGTAATGTCACATACTCTTTCTGAATGAATGTAATTAGGGAGCATACTCACTTACACACAACTTACTCAAGATGCATCACATAACAAGCATAAATTTTCTTTGTATACTTATTATTTTTTATTTTATTTTATTTTTTTCATGTCCTCATCCATTATTGAAATGCTAGACTTTCTTATTATGGCTATAGTTTCCCTAAAGCTACCTAAGTCTTAAGAAACTAAGCTTAAATCCTTAGCATCCTAGCTTTAAGCATAGTTAGAAAATGGACTAAACATTCTCTAAACTTTGAAAATAATAAAAAGAGATAATAAGAAAAATTTAAAAATTATACTACATGAAACTTAAAATTCTATCAATTAAGCATAAAAAGGTAAATTACTAACATGGCATAAAAGTAAACTTCAATCAAAATTAAGATGAACAAAGAAAAGAAGCTACTTATGGATGTGGACAAGATAAAATAATACAAAATAAAATATAAACACACATGCACAACAACCTAAACATAAATGAATAAAGGAAAACCTGCATAATAATAATAATTACTATTACTAACTACTACATATTACAAAAAATAAAAGTGTGTGTGTTGTGAAGGGGACGAGTTGGCACCATGTGCTGACTCGGCACTCCGAGGCTCTGTTATGAGTCGGCACGGCGTACCGACTCAGCACAGAGTCGCTTTTTCGCCAGGGACTTGGTGAAGCCTTTGGAACGAGTCGACACACCTGTGCCGACTCGGCACCATTCAGCTCTGTTATAAGTTGGCACAGGGGCACAACTAGGCACAGAGCTGAGGCAAAAATTATATATATATATATATATATATATATATATATATATATATTGTATAATACTATAAAAATCAAAACAAAAATTAAATGAAAGAAAAATAATGTGTATATGTGTATACTTAAAGAAAAATAACATAAACTAAAAGAAAATAAACAAATAAAATAAATAAAGCATAAAATAAATACCTTACTACATTTAATAGTCTATAGCTTGACTATACCTTTTCTAGGCTAAGGAGTAGAGAGAAAGATTGACTCCCTAGAAGCAATTGCTTCACCTACCAAATAAGGCTTAAGACGATGGCCATTCACTTTGAAGATTTCCCCCTTATCATTAGTAATATCAATAGCTCCATAAGAATGAACTTTGATAATCTTGAAAGGACCCAACCATCTTGATTTTAACTTATCGGGAAACAACTTCAACCTTGAGTTGTAAAGTAGAATAAATTCTCCCTCATGAAATTCTTTCTTAGCTATATACTTATCATGCCATTATTTAGTACGATCTTTATACAATTTTGCATTTTCATAAGCATTCATTCTTAACTCCTCCAATTCATTGAGTTGAAGTAGCCTTTTCATACCTACTTTCTTCAAATCAAAGTTCAAAGCCCTTGTTACCCAATATGCCTTATGTTCAAGTTCCACGGGTAAGTGACAAAACCTTCCATAGATTGATTGGTAAGGAGTAAGGCCAATTGGTGTTTTAAAGGCTATGCTATATGCCCATAAGGCATCATCTAACTTCAATGCCCAATCTTTCCTTGAAGAAGAAACCATTTTTTCTAGAATCTAGTTGATCTCTCTATTACTCACCTCAACTTGCCCACTTATTTGTGGGTGATATGGAGTAGCCACTTTGTGTGTTACCTATTATTTCTTCAAAAGAGCTTCAATCATATGACTACAAAAGTATGAACCACCATCACTAATTAATGCCCTAGGAGTGCCAAACCTTAGAATTTTCTTTAGCATCTTTTTGATAACCTTTGCATTATTTGTAATGGTAGCTATTGCTTTTACCCATTTTGAGAAAGAACTAAGAAAAGGACCCATGAATTCAATGCTCTAAACATTAAAAATCTCTACTTCAAGAATTCCCTTCAAAGGCATCTCATGTTTCCTAGATAAATTACTCATTCTTTGGCATCTATCATATGTAAGTACAAATTCTCTAGCATCCTTAAATAATGTAGGCCACCAAAAACTAGATTGAAGTACCTTAGAAGCCATTTTTGATGCACCAAAGTGTCCATATACATCCGAGGAATGACAATGTCTCAAAACATCTTGGACTTCATCTTGAGGAATGCACCTTCTAATCAACCCATCTCTACATCTCTTGTAAAGTAATGGTTCCTCTCAATAATAGAATTCACTATCATGCAACAATTTCTTCTTTGGGTAATAATCTAGCCCATAAGGAAGAACACCACTCATAAGATGGTTTGCAAAATCCGCAAACCATGGAAGTTCTTTAGATACCAAAGTAAGAAGATGTTCACCATGAAATGACTCATTAATCGGCATACCATTATCATTCAAATTTAATCCCTCTTGATCTAGCCTTAATAGATGATTCGCAATGAGATTCTCACTACCTTTCTTATCCCTCACTTCCCAATCAAACTCTTGAAGCATTAGAATCCACCTTGAGAGCCTAGGTTTTGCAACTTTTATACTTAGAAGATACTTGAGGGCAGTATGGTCGGAATACATAATGACCTTTTGCCCCATAAGATATGCTCTAAATTTGTAAAATGCATAAACAATAGCAAGTAACTCTTTTTTCGTGGTGGTATAATTAATTTGAGCATCATCAAGTAGTTTGCTAGAATAATAAATCACATAAGGCTTGCCTTCTTTTCTTTGCCACAAAACAGCTCCAATCTAAAATTACTTGCATCACACATGATCTCAAATGGTTGCTCCTAATTAGGTGGTTTTAAAATCGGTGCTGAAGTAAGAGCTTTTTAAGGTTCCAAATGCATCCATGCATGCATCATCAAACTCGAAAATAGCCTCATTGGTAAGTAGTTTGCATAATGGCTTTGCTATCTTGGAAAAATCTTGGATAAATCTTCTATAAAAACCCGCATTTACAAGAAAGCTCCTTATATCTTTAACATACTTTGGAGGTGGTAAATTAGCAATGACTTCTATCTTTGCTCTATCAACTTCAATACCTTTTTATGAGACCAAATGCCCAAGAACAATCCCTTCTTGTGCCATGAAGTGGCACTTCTCCCAATTGGGTACTAGTCTATGCCCCTTGCACCTATCAAGAACTTTAGAAAGATTTTCCAGATAATTTGCAAAGTTAGATCCATAAACACTAAAGTCATCCATAAAAACCTCCACACAATCATCTATTAAATCACTAAATATTGAAAATATGCATCTTTAGAAAGTAGTAGGAGCATTTCATAAATGAAAAGGCATACGCCTAAAGGCAAAAGTACCATATGGACAAGTAAAAGTAGTCTTAGGTTAGTCTTCGGGATGAATAGGAATTTGGTAAAAGCCACTAAGCCCATCAAGATAACAAAAATAAGAAAAATTGGGTAATCCCTCTAGGACTTGGTCAATAAAAGGCAATGGAAAATGATCTTTCCTAGTTGCTTTATTTAGTTTCTTATAGTTAATGCACATACGCCAACCCATGATAGTCCTAGTAGGTACTAAGTCATTATATTCATTTTGCACAATGGTAAAGCCACCCTTTTTAGGTACAACTTGAATGGGGCTTACCCATTTACTATCACTAATGCAATATATGATCCCATTGTCAAGCAACTTAATTACTTCCTTTCTAACCACTTCTTTAAGAGTGGGATTTAGCCTCCTTTGAGCTTTAGTAGTAGGCTTAGCATCATCCTCTAAAAGGATTCTATGTATACAAATAGTTGGGCTTAGTCCTTTTAAATCATTAATTGAATATCCTATCACACTCTTATATTTATTCAAAACATCACACAATGCATTTACCTCATCATTAGGTAATAAAGAATTAACAATAAAAGGAAAATAAGATTTAGAATCAAGAAATATGTACCTTAGAGTAGAAGGCAAAGGTTTAAGCTCCAAGTTAGGAGCTTCACTTGGTGAGGAAGGCTTAGGATCATCCTCCTTCTTTAGTGGTTCAAATCTTTGATGCCTATAAGGAGAAGCATATGGAGTTGATTCCAATATTCTCACACAAGCTACAACCTCCATATTGGAACGTTTCTCAGCAGCCCCTTATGATATACAAATCGCCAAAGGGTCTTGACCCATACACTCATGGACAACTTCATTCATGCATTCATCAACGATATCAAGTGAATTAATCCTTTCACAAACTTCAATAGGTGGTGTTGTCTTAATCATCTTAAAGACATCAAAAGCTATAGACTCAACATTCACTTCCATCTTAATTGTACTATTTTTCATGTCAATGACCACCTCCGCTGTCACTAAAAATGGCCTCCCCAATAATATAGGAATTTTGGGGTCCTCCTCTATGTCCATTACAATAAAATTTACAGGAATATTAAACTTACCCACCTTGGTGGGTACATTCACCAAGGGGATACTTGATTGATTTATCAACCATAGAAAGACACATGGTAGTAGGCTTCAAATCACTTACATCTATCTTTTTGTATATGGAATAAGGCATTAAACTCACACTTATACCTATATCACACAAAGCTTTGTTAATTATAAAATGATCAATTCTACAAAGAATAGTAAAGGAACCTGGATCTTTGAGTTTTGGTGGAGTATTTATGAACATTGGCTTAGACTCTTTAATAAGTGAAATAAGCCTATACTCTTCAATTTTACCCTTGTGATTCACAATGTCCTTCAAAAATTTACCTCAATAGAGCATATCTCTAATGGCATCCATAAAGGATATGGTAGTAGTTATGTCCTTCAAATAATCAAGAAATTTACCAAATTGCTTGTCAAGATTATGCCTTACGAAACTTTATGGGAAAGGTAAGGTTCTAAACTCAATCTTTGGTTCATCTTTCATACTTGGTACTTCTTGACTAGTCTTCCCTTCCATACCATACTTGTCATTCTTATCATGCTTTACACCATCATCTACTTTTACATCCACCACACCCTTATCATCATCTCCATTCATAATCTTCTTCTTACTTGATGAAGCATCTCCAACTTCCTTGCCATTTCTCAAGTTTATGACTTGACAAGATTCCTTAGGCTGAAATTCAGGTTGACTAGGTAGTCTACCTAAAGGTTGAGGAGTTGAAGAGGCTTGTTGAATAATTTGGTGGTGTTGGAGTAAAAAAAGATGATTTGGTTTCATAGAAAAACTGGGTTGATTTTGTGGTTTGGAAAAATTTTAGTTAAATGGAGGGTTTAGTTGAGAGGATGGATTTGACCAAGAAAATCCGGGATGGTTTCTCCATTAAGGGTTATATGTGTTTGAATTTAGCCTTCCTCTTTGGTTAAAAGCTCTTTGTACATAGCTCACATCCTCATTAGCATTAGAATTTATATTACATTGAGAATATAAATGAGATCCTCCACAGAGCTCACAAGTAACATTAGTATTATCAATAGAATTAATTTGAGATTTACTTACCAATTTGGTGAGAGCATCTACCTTAGCACTCAATAAATTGATGGTGTCAAGCTCTAAAACTCCTCTTGCTTTTGCCATTGTTGGTTCATCACCTATGTATCCTTGAGATGCAAGCTCTTCAAGTAAAATAACAGCCTCTTTAGCCTTTTTATCCATCCATTTCCCACTAGAGGCTACATTGACAATATTTATATTCTTATCCGTCAACCCATTGTAGAAAATTTAAGGGATCATCCAATCGGGCAAGCCATAGTGTGGGCATTGCCTTTGAAGCTCCTTGAATCTCTTACAAGGCACATAGATTGTCTTACTTCCATTTTGCTTAATAGTAGTCATCTCATTGTGAAACTTGGCAGTCTTTTATGGTGGAAAATACTTGTGGAGAAATGCTTGCATTAATTGGTCCCAAGATGTGATTGATTCACTAGGCAAACTAGTAACCCAAAGTTGTGCCTTTTCTTTGACTGAAAATGGGAAAAGCCTAAACCTTATTGCATCATCCGTCACTTCATTGATCTTGAAGGTAGCACACACATTGAGAAAAGTCAATATATGAGCATATGCATCCTCTCCTTGCAGACCTCTAAATTGATTGTTTTGCACCATTTGTATGATCCTAGGTTTAATTTTGAAGTTATTGTTGGCTATTGATGGAGCCATAATTCCTCCAAAATTACCTGTTATATCGGACATAGCAAAATCGCCCAAAGTACGTCTCTCCAGTTTAGTCATTGTGTCTAAATTTTATTGATTCACTCTTTTTTTCCTTTGTTCCCTATGCAAAGCACGTAAAGTTAGTTCAATTTCGGGATCAAAATACAAAATATCACTAGAAATTCTACTAAGCCTCATCCTAAGTGGAATCAAAATCAAATAACAACTAAACAATAATTATAAAACTACAAAATCAGAAATAAAATTAAGGCCTAAAACAACCTTTCTCTACCCTAAGTTAATAAAAATTCTAAATAAATTCTCCAGTAACGGCACCAAAATTTAATGTGGGTCAAATATAATACTCTAGTTTCTAAGACTAAATATAGAGTAAGTAGAGTGTAGAACATTCGAGAATTTAGAGCAATCTTATATTAACCGGATAGATACTTAGATGGATAAGTAATTAATGACAATGAAGATGTTGAATTGTTCTAACTAATCTAAAATTACTAAAGAATTATAAACTATACTAACTAATTTAATTATTCTAATAATAAGTTCAATTAAAGTTCATTAGAACCACAATTCAGAAATTATCAAGAACTACAAAGCAATAAACAAATAATTACATGCAATGATTAGAGAACATGATCTAAAGTTCTTAAAAGTAATTCTCATCGTCAATTAAGCCTAAAATCCTTAAAAACCAATTCTCATTATCAATTAAGGGCATTTTCATTTAGAGTCTACAAGCACTCTCATGACATTATAGAGTTAAACAAAGACTATCAAATACCATATCATTTCTTTAATCCTTTAAAGAGAAATCCTTGTCTCCAAGTAATTCCTTAATCTTTAAATAATTCTAATTGGATTTCCACCAAATTGCATTAATTTTCATTATATACAATTGATTAACAAGTCATGTATAGTGGCCAATCATACACAACACATTTAAACTCATAATTAAAATTAAATCATTCATATAATATAAAAGATAAAATATAGTTCATTGATTCATTCTTCCTCGCAATTCTAATAACCAATGGCTTAGCCAAGGTACATATTAAACATAATTAAACAACAACAAGAAGGAAAATAAAACATCAAGCACTAGTAGAGAGAAAGATAGAACTTGAATGTAGGTAGCCTTCTTGATGAATCTTTGACTTCCTTGAATGTTCTTCACTTGAAACTTAGAATTGCACTAATAATAAAATCTAAACAATACTAATACTTTAAAAATATAACTATGTGTTTTCTAATGTCTATATTATGTCTAAAATAATGTCAACATATGTATTTATAGGCCTCCTAAATATCCCAATTCGTACACTTTCAAAAAGGGGCCAAATGTGAAAGGATGTCAATAATAGGTGCCTAAACTACTCGGCACCACCATGTCGAGTCAAGTGGGAGTTGGCACAGATGCCCTCTATCATGACTCGGTGCGGTGGCATGAGTCGGCACTAAGCTTCTTCACTCGGCTCAAGTCGGCACCAGCACATGGGATGAGTCGGCACAGAGGGGCGAGTCGGCACGGGCACTTGGTGTCACGAGTTGGAATGCCCAAAATGAGTCGGCACACCTCCTAAATTACTTCCCTTGACTTTTTGAATACCAAACTTCATTACAATGCACTCCAAAGCAACTTCAAGCTTGAGATTAGCCTAAAAGAACCTACAAATTATATAAATAACATAAAAGCACACAAATAACAACAATAACATAATAATTAAACAAAATGCAAATGTAAACTAATGAAAAAGTCAACAAAATGATCCTAAATGAATATACTATTTTGCATACTATCAACTTTCAATCTAGTGGTTAAGCCAACAACCATTAGTCTTTACTTATCTCTTGTTTATTCTCAAGGCGAGCATATTACTCAACTTGATGTCTCAAATGCTTTCCTTCATGGTACCTTGGAGGCAGATGTTTTTATACAGCAACCATTAGGGTTCATTGATCCATTTAGACCTAATTTTGTTTTGTAAACTTCATTGCTTATTATATGGTCTCAAATAGGCCCCTCGTCAGTGGTTCAAATGTCTTACTGATTGGCTCTAATCTTTTAGATTCCAAGATTCTAAGACATACCAGTCTCTTTATTATTTTATTCATAGTGATACTATTACTTATTGTTTACTTTATGTTGATGATCTTATTCTGACAAGAAACTATCCTTCTTTCACTCAAAGAGTTATTCACACACTTAAATCTCAGTTTGCTCTTAAAGACTTATGACGTCTTCATTATTTTTTGCATGTTGAAGCTCATTAGACACAAAACGGGTTATTATTAACTCAAACTAAGTACATTCATGATTTACTCTCAAAGGTCCATATGGATGGTGCTAATGGTGTTTTTACCCTAGCTTCACCTAGCATAAAATTGTCTCTAAATGATGACCATGTGTTTTTTGATCTAACTTTGTATCGTAGCATAGTTGGTGGCCTTTAATATCTTTTCTTCACTCATCCAAAAATTACTTTTCCAGTCAATAAGGTCTTTCAGTATATGCATGCTCCACGGGATACTCATTGGTCTGCTGTCAAGCACATTTTGCACTACTTAAAAGCTACAATAAATGTTGGTTTATTGATTCGCAAATATACCTCCACTAATATTTCAACTTATATTGATTATGATTAGGCGAGCAATATCGATGACAAGAAATTCACTTCTGGTTATGCCATTTTTGTTGGCAAGAATCTTGTTAGCTAGGGATCTCATAAATAATGCATGATTTCTCACTTTTTCGCTAAAGTCAAATGCAGATCTCTTACCTTGACCGTTACTGAGCTTCCTTGGATTAAATCATTGCTTCGTGAAATTGGAAGGCTTATTGCTTATACTCAAATTTTATGGTATGTCAATCTCTGTGTAACTTACCTCATAACCACACCAATTTTTCACTCCAGGTCCAAGCATTTAAAGATTAATTTTCACTATATTCGTGATAAAGTTGCTAATCAAGGGCTTTAAGTCTGCTACTTATATTCTAAGGATCAAATTGCTAATGTCCTAACAAAGCCATTATCGAAGACAACATTTCAATTTTCAAAGACAAGTTGAATGTGTCTTCCCCCATTCAACTTGAGGGAGGATGATAAGAATAATAAAACCAATTTTATTTTGTTGTTGTTTTTTATAATACTTATCACTTATTTTATCTTTGTAAACAGACTTCTACTTAGCAAACTACTGCTACACTTATACCTGTATATAAATCACATTTTATTAATAATACAATTATTCTTTATTGCTATAAATTTATATTTTCACATATTTTGACACAACCATGTCGAAGTCAACAAAAGCGACGGAGGAGTTATGACACAACTAACTGTGCAAAAAGTACCTAAGAGCATAGTGAAAGTTAATCAAGTTTGGCATGACCATGCTAGGTATGATATAGCCATATTGCATTGGACAAAAGTGAATCAACAAAAGCAGTATAGCCGTATACAAGGTGACACAACCATGTCATATGGTAAAGTCCAACAAAGATTGAAACATTTCAAGGCTAATATAAATCTAACTTCTACAAGGGATCACTGCCACTATATAAAGGAGCCTTTAGACATATAATAGAACAACTACAAAATATTAATTCATCATTCTTCATACTTTGGTATTCAAAAATATGAAAAACTGGTTTAGTTTAGTTAGCATTCAAGAGCAAGACTATTGCTCGTAAAATTTAAGCATTCATGGCACTTCAATTAGGGGGTTCCTTATCTCTTCTTCTTCTTCTAATTTCTTTGGGTTAATTACAAGAATATTTATGAGTTTTGTTCTTGTAAACATGATATTATTATAGTAGATTTTCATTATAAACTATAATTTATCTATGTAGCTTGGGGATGTATAGACAATTACTTTTTACTTACAATTTAAGTTGATTTTTTGTATATAGGTTTTGTTCTTATGCATAATTATATTCAATGATCGGTTATAGTTAAAGTACGTTGAGACTAAGAGTTGATGCATGCTTTGGGCTTATTATTTACGTTGAATATTAAAATAAGTGTTATAAGACCGAAAGGTAATTAATGCTTAGGATCTATAATAAAATCTATTAATGTTAATTTAGTTGAGCGACCTTTTAATTGTTAATGTGGCATAATTCATCATTGTGCTTAGTTTGGTTAATAATTTGTTAAGTTATACTTAGCAAGGTGAGAGTCCTTAAGTTATCTCTAACAATTAAGTTAATTAAATAAACTTATAATGCCTTGAGAGAGAGTTATAAGGATATTAGTTGATGAGCATCATATGCATAATTCAGTTTAGGTTAAAGTAAATCATTAATGAATTGATATATAAACCAAGTAAAAGGTGATATTCTAGTATATGCATTTATCATATTAATTGTTTGGTTTAATTTGTTTATTGCATTACTTTATTTTGCTTAATTTCATTAGTCTTAGTTTTGGTTTTAAAGTTAAATTTTAATTTAGTTTTAATTACAATTACAAACCTTAACTGATTTGTTTAGACAAAAAATTAATTAAGTGAATTAGTAATCAATAACTAATATTGGTGGGAATGACAACCTTACTTAATCACTATATTACTTGAGCAATCTGTATACTTACAATTTAGCACTATCAAGTTTTTGGCATTATTGCTAGGGATTAGGTTTAGTTGATATTAGTAGTAGCTTAGAATTATTTGATTTAAACACCTTTTCTTATTTAGTTCTTGTTTTGTTTTGTTACTAATTTTTTGTTTATCAGGTAGTGTATGCAAAGGACTCATCGCACATATACATATTGCAAATGAACCCTTAAGCTTGCCTTAGATATTAAATGCATATCTAATAAACTAAGACAAGAACAAAAAGCTAGAGAAATAATAAAGCACGAGAGAGCTAGAGTTGGTAATCAAGGCAATAATGGTGGCAATGTCATTGACCCACAACAAGATAGAGGGGGGAGTAATGCTCAAGATCTAGCCATGCTTAGGAATCCTCTATACTAACAAGAAGTCTACCAAAGGAGAATAATAAGGGACTATTTAAAGCAACTATACAATGTTCATTAAGAGCAATCACTTATTCTTTAAACATTAATTACAACAAATAACTTTGCAATCAAGTAATCTATGTCGCAAATGATTTAAAGTTCTCAATTTCATGGCCTACAATCCGAAGACCCAATTTCTCACATGACGTATTTCATGGACTATTACTTAACACTCAATATGAATGGTGTGTTGGTGGATGCTATTCACCTTATACTTTGCCCTTTCTCACTCATGGATAAGGTGGAAAAGCAGCTTTTGAGGTTGCCATTACAATCATTCACTATATGGGATGAGATATATCAAACCTTCTTCGACAAGTATTTCCTACCAATAAAGGCTTACCAAATTAGGGGATGAAATCAATTCCTTTTGATCAATGGGATGATGAAAACTTGGATGAAAGTTGGGAACAATTTAAAGATCTTCAATGGTGATGTCCTTCACACCTTATTCCACCTTAAGTTTTGGTACAATCTTTCTATAAGGGTATTAGTTTTATATTGAGATGAAACATAGACTCAGCTAACAGAGGCTCAGCAAGGAATAAGATGCATGAGGAGCTTTTGGACTTATTCGAAGAGGTTGATACAATAGAGAAAATGTGGGACAACGAAAGGGTCATAAAAATTAGGAAAAATGGTATAATGGATGTAGATGGCCTAACAATGATGAATGCCAAGCTCGAATCATTGACTAAAGAGATAAAGAATATGAAGGTTAATGTTATCTCATCTATACTTCTCTATAAGTTATGCTACGAGGGACATGCTACTATTGATTGCACTCTTATGCAAAATAATGAGAGTGTGAATTATATGCAAAATACGGTCAATCCTTATGGCAACACTTATAATCCTTCATGGAGAAATCAACCTAATTTCTCATGGAGGAATTAAGGTGAGCAAGGACTAATGAGGCCACAAATCCCACTAGGTTTTGAAAATCTAAAATTTTAACCTTTACATCAACAATCACCTCAAGACAAGGGTTCATCAATGGAGAGCAAGATAGATAAGCTAGAAGAGATGATGGACAAATACATGACCATGAAAGAGGATTCTACTCATAAATTGGAGGCTCAGTTTGACCAAATGCATAAGGATTCACAACTTATACTCAAAAACCACTTTTCATCTATCCATAATCTGAAAGTTTAATTGGACCAAATTGCTAATGCATTGACTACACATGGACATAAGAACTTGCTAAGCAACATAGAGACCAATCCAAGAGAGCAAAAGCTATCACTTTGATAAGAGGAAAAGAGTTGGAGGGACTTAATGAATCTAAGACCAAAGAGGAAAAGGAGATTGACGATGATGCAACTAAGGGGTAGTAAGGCAAAAGAAGGTGGTAGAGTCCAAATCCAATAAGGAAAGCAAGGGTAAAGTCTAATCCAATCCAACAAGGATAGTAAGGGTGAAGTCCATTCCAAAGCAAATAAGAAAACTATAAAGGCATATGAACCACCTTTTCCTTTTCCACAAAGGGCTAGGAAAGGTGAGCAAGATAAGAAAAAGAATAAATTCTTTAATATGCTTAGAAAGGTACATATCAATATTTTATTCATTGAGATGTTAACTCATATGCCTAAGTATACTAAGTTCCTTAAAGACTTAATCTCTAATAAAATAAGGTTAGAGGAGTTTGAGACCATCACACTCAGTAGGGAATATAGTGAATTGATCACCAACAAGCTACCATTAAAGCTTAGACATCCTCAAAGTCTTACCATTCCTTCTATAATAGGGAACTTGCAATTTCAAAGGGCTTTATGTGATTCAGATGCTTCCATTAATCTCATGGCTTTGTCTATTTCAAGAAATTAGGCTTAAAAGTAATAAAGATAAACATGAGTTTAAAACTAGAGGCTTGTATGAATAAAAAATGTATTGGTATTATTGAGTATGTGTTTATAAAGGTGCCTAAGTTCATATTTCTCATAGCTTTTTTTATTATAGACTTAGTGAGGTTATGCTATTGATATTAGGTATGCTTTTCTTATACACGGCAAAGGCATGATTTCATGTTTATGAGGGCACTATCACTCTTTATATGGGTAATGAAAAGCTCATGTTTAATTTGTATAAGGCCTATAAGCAACCCTTTGATGGTGACTATTGCATGAAGATAGATTTAGTAGATGTATGTGGAAATGATGGTGCTCAACAAAAGGTATAATTACCACAAGATATGGCAGAATTAGAGATGTATTTTGAAGTGGACAGAGTGAAAGACCCTAAAGACCTCATAACCGTACCCTAATATAAATCCTTAACAAATAATTCACAATGCACACCACCATCCATTACCATTCCACCTAAGGTAGAACTCAAACCTTTACCATCTCATCTTTGATATATCTTTCTTAGTGAAAACAATACCATACCCATCTTAATTTTTTCAAAGCTAACCCATAAGTAAGAACTTTTACTTGTAGAGGTGTTTAAAAGGCATATAAGGCCTATTGGGTGGCAAATCTCTAATATTAGGGGGATTATTCCATTTTATTTCGTGCATAAAAATTTTAATGGAGGAAGGGCACATGACTATAATTTAACATGAATAATGGTTGAACCCTAACATGAAAGAGGTGGTGAAGAAAGAAATAGCCAAGTTACTAAATGTATGCATCATCTACCCTATTTCAAATTCATCACATACAAGTGATATTCAATGTGTACCTAAAAAGTGAGGCCTAACCATTATAGAGAATGAAGAGGGAAAGTTCATTCCTACAAAGGTAGTTAGTGGATGGCATGTATGCATTGACCATGGTGAGCTCAACAATGCCACGAGAAATGATCACTTTCCTTTGCCATTCATTAATAAAATGTTAAAAAGGATCACATGCCACACTTTCTATAGTTTTTTGAATGAATATTTAGGATATTTAGGTTATTATAAAGAATATTAAGAAAAGACTACATTCATAAGCCCTTATGGCATATACACGCATAGAAGGATGGCTTTTTAGATTGTGCAACATTCTTGCTATTTTTTAATGTTGTATGATGGCAATCTTCTCAAAATTTGTTTAAGGATATTATGGATATCTTTACGGATGATTTTTTAGTGTTTAGGGACTCTTTTAAGGGTTATCTACATAACTTAGAAAGGATCTTGTCCATATATGAAGAAGCTAGCCTTGTGCTTAATTGGAAAAAATATCACTTCATAGTGGATGAAGGTATTATCGTAGGGTATAAAATTTTGGCTAAGGGAATTGAAGTTAATCATGCAAAGATTAAAGCTATTAAAAACCTTAATTACCCGACCAATATAAAGGGAGTTAGAAGTTTTCTTGATCACGCAGGTTTTTATAGGCATTTTATCAAGGACTTTTCTAAAATTACTAAACCTTTATGTCACTTATTAAAAAAAGATATGCCTTTTAAATTCACTAAAGAGTGTAAAATTACTTTTAATAGGTTGAAGCAAGCCTTACTTCCGCCCATAATGTAGTGTTGTTAGAATGGTCATCACCTTTTGAGCTAATGTGTAATGCAGATAAGCAAGCAATTAGAGCTGTTTTAGGGTAATATATAGATAAAACAAATTGCATGTGATTTACTAAGCAAGCAAGACTCTTTCAGAGGCTCAACTTAATTATGCAAGCACAAAGCAAGAGATGCTAGCAATTGTGTTTACCTTTGACAAGTTTAGGTCATACTTACTCGGGTCAATGATATACATGGATCATCAAGCAATCAAGTACTTGCTCACTAAAAAGGATCAATGGGTGCTTTTGCTTGAAGAGTTTGACATGGTCATCAAAGACAAAAAAAATGCTCAAAAAACCTTATGGCATATCACCTATCTCATTTGGAAAAAAGTACCCATGAAGACACATCTATTTAAAAATTATTCTCGATAAGTCCTCGCTAACACTAGGGCATGTAGAGTCACCATGGTTTGCAGAAATAACCAATTTCTTTACTAATAGGTACATTCAAAAGGACTAATCACACCAACAATGCAAAAAGCTTATGTTAAATGCCAAAAGCTATGTTCAGGATGCACCATTCATGTGAAAATTGTACAATTATGGCATAATGCATAGATGTATACTCAATGAAGATATTTATGACATCTTGTACCATTTCCATTGATCACTTTATAGAGGACATTATGGACCCAACAAAATAGCCTCAAAGGTGCTAGGGTGTGGGTTCTGTCGACATTCAATCTTCAAGGATGCTCATGAATTTGTGGATAGTCATAATAAATGCTAGAGTAGTGGAGGACTATTAAACTATGAAGAGATGTACAAGCTCGGATTTTAGAGATTGAACTGTTTGATGTTTGGGGTATTGACTATTAGTGTAGATGTACCATAGAGCCATTCTTGTATGTAGACATTGTAAATTTATCCCTATGGTAATAAAATATTCATTTAAATTAAGTGTTAAGTTTATTTGAATATTTACCCTTAGTATTATGTTGAATGAGTTTATTATCAAGAGTTGATAATATGAGTGATAAACTCATTTGGTACATATACTATAAATATTCATAGTC
>CATIWO010772042.1:0-16525 GCA_949673435.1 Macaranga tanarius | reverse complement strand
TTAATAAATGGATGTTATAATGGTTTGTTGTGATGAGATAAATGCTAATATTATCATTGTGCTTGTGGAATACATTGAATATGAGTATGGAGGAAATGTTGATGAATTGTGGATATGATTGGCATTATTGCAATGCAATTGTATAGAAGTGTATTATGTTATATTGTTTATGTTATATTTCACTTAAAGGTGAAATATGTGAGGAAAGTGACGAAATGTGATTATTGTGTGATAGTGGGACTGAGCCGGGCGGATAGTCCCCACTGATTATGTGTGATGGGCAAGCTGAGCCGGGCGTATATCTACCCATGTGTGATGTGAGACTGAGCTGGGTGGATAGTCTCACTTAATGGCCATTTGAATGATATTAGAATTGTGAGGTATAAAGCCAATAAGGCTAAGTGTGAGGAAAAATTGTGTGAGAAAAGGTCCGATCGGATACTAACTATTGTACTGGGTTGTGTATGTTATAAAATTATGCTTTGAATCAAATGAAATGTGAGAATGGGTTGTTTATAATTGTGAATGAGGTATAAAAATGCTATACCTTTGTGAATGGTTGATAATTATATGTTGATGAATGATTTGGTGGAACTTAGTAAGCTTAGTATGGGTTATTATGGCTTGATGTGGGTTAGAGTCTTGTGTTTGACATTTCAACCAACTTCAAGGGAATTTTGGTCAATTTATATAAATTAATTCAGCCTAGGTGTCTTCATAAAAGTTATATCTCTCTGAGTTAGCTTTCCATAGCTTTTTGAATCACTCAAATTCAAGTTCGGTAGAAGGAGTTATGGTCAAAAGAGTACGACATGGTAAGTCGAGTAGTGCCTCTGCACGCCCATACGAAAAACACCCAATCAGGCACACCCATGCGCACGCCCATGTGTGCTAGAGACGAGAAATTGAGCCTCAGGCATGACTATGTGCACGGCCATGTGCAATTTAATGTATAGTTATGGTATTTTGACCATAACTTGAACTATAGACCTCTAAATGAGGCATGGTTTGATGCTACAGAAACTTTAAAGAGTCTTCTACAAGTTCTAAATTTTAAAAATTTTCAAAATATATTTCTAAGATTCTCAAAATGAGCTTAACATTTTAGTGCTCATTTTCTCCTTCTATATTTTAACTTCCGAATGAACTCGATATAGTGCCAACGGTGTTGTAACTTCATGATCATGGTTATAATGCTTATTATTAGTATTTATATGCTTCTTTAAGGCATAATTATTATATGTTTAGTGTATGTGTGCAACTGTATTCGTAGTTACTTATTGAGTTGCAAGCTCACCCCTTTGATGTTGAATATTTTCAGAATTTGGTTAGGCTAAGGGATTTAAGCTTGCATTCAAGTCTCTAGGTGGGCCAAAGTGAGTGGTGTACCCAATCTTCCTCCTGCATAGCATTTTGGCATTTTGTGTATATTTTAGCTCTATATTCTATACTCTTGTGTATAGATGCAAGCACATATGAAATGTTGGTCATGTACATATTCAATGAGTTTAGTATATATATATGCAAGTATTTCTCTTGTTGAAGTTTTTCTTATCTAACTTGCATGGTTGTTTTTATTTCTAATTGTAAATTATTTAATAAGGCCATGTGCGTGTGTTTGCTTTTGACCACGTGTTAGTTAGGATGTTTGGGTGTGACAGTTGTTATATGCAAAAAAACTAAAGAAAAGAGAGAAAAGTTGATAAAAATAAAGGTGAAATAAATATAATGAACAATATAAAATTAAAAATGAAAAGAAAACATGTAAACAAGAAAACAAAAATATATGTGGGTAGTAGGAGGGCACGAGTCAGCACCTTATGCCGACTCGGAATGCCTGGGCTATGTTACGAGTAGGCATGGCGTGTTGACAAAGAGCTCATGTGTGGCCTAGACTTAGGGTCGAGTAGGCACGCCTGTGCCGACTCAGCACACTTTGGCTCTATTACGAGTCGGCACAGAGCCAAAGTTAAAATAATTTTTTTTAAAAAAAATTAAGAACTAAATAAAAGAAAACAATGTATATGTATTAGTTCTTAAAGAAAAACATATATAAAATAAACTAAAGGGATAAAGAAATAAATAAAAATAGATGCATAAAATATAAATTCAAGGAAAAATTATAATGTACTTAAAATAATAATAATAATAGAATAAATACTAGTAAGAAAAGAAATACTACTAATACTACAATATGGTTCAAATAATTTCAACAAAAAGAAAAATGATATAAAATAAAATAACAAAAAGAAATAAATAAATAAAAATATAAAATTAGTACCTTGCTAAATTTAATGGTCTATAGCTTGACCATACCTTTGCTAACTTAAGGTGTAGAGAGAGAGATTGACTCCCTATGATCAATTGCTTTACCAATCAAATATGGCTTGAGACGATGGCCATTCACCTTGAAGATTTCCTCTTTATCATTAGCAATTTCAATTTCTTCATAAGCATGAACCTTGATAACCTTGAAAGGACCCGACCATCTTGACTTCAACTTTCCGAGAAACAACTTTAATCTTGAATTATAAAGTAGAACAAGTTTTCCCTTATGAAATTCTTGCTTAGCTATATGCTTATCATGCTACAAGTACAACTTAGTACGATCCTTATACAACTTCGCATTTTCATAAGTATTCATTCTTAATTCCTCCAATTCATTGAGTTGAAGTAGCCTTTTCATACCCGCCTTCTTCAAATCAAAGTTCAAAGCCCTTGTTGCTCAATATGCCTTATGTTCAAGTTCCACGGGCAAGTGACAAAACTTTCCATAGATCAATTGGTAAGGAGTAAGGCCAATTGGGGTTTTAAAGGCTGTCCTATATGCCCATAAGGCATCATCTAGCTTTAATGTCCAATCTTTCCTTAAAGAAGAAACAATTTTCTCAAGAATACATTTAATCTCTCTATTACTCACATCAACTTGCCTACTTGTTTGTGGGTGATTTGGAGTAGCAACCTTATATGTTACCCCATATTTCTTCAAAAAAGCTTCAATTATATGATTACAAAATGTGAACCACCATCACTAATTAATGCTCTAGGAGTACCAAACCTTGGAAAAATAATTTTCTTGAGCATCTTCTTAACAACCTTTGCATCATTAGTAATGGTTGCTATTACTTTCACCCACTTTGAGACATAATCAACTATGACCAAAATATCCTTGTAGCCTAAAGAACTAGGAAAAGGACCCATGAAGTTTATGCCCCAAACATCAAAAATCTCAACTTCAAGAACTCCTTTCAAAGACATCTCATGTTTCCTAGATATATTACCCATTCTTTGGCATCTATCACATATAAGCATAAAATCTCTAGCATCCTTAAATAATGTAGGCCACTAAAAACTAGATTAAAGTACCTTAGAGGCTATTTTTGATGCACCAAAGTGTCCACCTACATCCAATGAGTGACAATGTCTTAAAATATCTTGAACTTCATCTTGAGGAATGCACCTTCTAATCAAACCATCTCCATATCTCTTGTAAAGCAATAGTTCCTCCCAATAATAGAACTTGCTATCATGCAAAATGTTTCTCTTTTGCCTATAATTAAGCCCATAAGGAAGAACTCCACTCACAAGATGGTTTGCAAAATCCACAAACCATAGAAGTTCCTTAGATACCAAAGTAAGAAGATGTTCACCATGAAATGACTCATTGATCGGCACACCATCATCATTCTTATTTAATTCCTCTTGATATAGCCTTGATAACTAATCCGCAACTAGGTTCTCACTTCCTTTCTTATCTCTCACTTCCCAATCAAAACTCTTGAAGCATTAGAATCCACCTTAAGAGCCTAGGTTTTGCATCTTTCTTACTTAGAAGATACTTGAGGGCAGCATGGTCAAAATACACAATGACTTTTGCCCCATAAGATACGCTCTGAATTTGTCAAAAGTATAAACAATAGTAAGTAACTCTTTCTCTGTGGTAGTATAATTGATTTGAGCATCATCAAGTAGTTTGCTAGTATAGTAAATCACATAAGGATTGCCTTTTTTTTGTCCCAAAATAGCTCCCACTGTAAAATTACTTACATCACACATGATTTCAAATGGTTGCTCCCAATTAGGAAATTACAAAACTGGTACTGAGTAAGAGCTTTCTTCAAAGTTACAAATGCATCAAGGCATACATCATCAAACTTAAAAACAACTTCCTTAGCAAGTAGTTTGCATAATGGCTTTGTTATCTTGGAAAAATCCTTAATGAATCTTCTATAAAAACCCACATGTCCAAGAAAGATCCTTATATCTTTAACACACTATGGAGGTGGCAAACTAATAATGACTTTTATCTTTGCTCTATCAACTTCAATACCTCTTTGTGAGACCAAATGCCTGAGAATAATCTCTTCTTGTGCCATGAAGTGGCACTTCTCTCAATTAAGTACTAGTCCATGCTCCTTACACCCATTAAGAACTTTAGAAAGATTCTCTAGACAATTTACAAAGTTAGATCCATAAACACTAAAGTTATCTATGAAAACCTCCACACAATCATCTATTAAATCACTAAATATTGAAAACATGCATCTTTAAAAAGTTACGGGAGCATTGCATAAACTAAAAGGCATATGCCTAAAAGCAAAAGTACTATAAGGACAAGTAAAACTAGTCTTAGCTTGGTCTTCGGGATGAATAGGAATTTGATAAAAGCCACTAAGCCCATCAAGATAATAAAAATAAGAAAAATTGGCTAATATCTCTAGGACTTGATCAATAAAAGGCAATGGAAAATGATCTTTCCTAGTTGCTTTATTTAATTTCCTATAGTCAATACACATATGCCAACCCGTGATAGTCCTAGTAGGTACTAAATTATTATGTTCATTTTACACAACAGTCAAGCCACCCTCTTTAGGAATAACTTGAACGGGGCTTACCCATTTACTATCACTAATGGAATATATGATCCCACTGTTAAGCAACTTAATCACTTCATTTCTAACCACTTCCTTAAGAGTGGGATTTAGCCTCCTTTATGCTTCTATGGTAGGCTTGGCATCATCCTCTAAGAGAATTCTATGCATAAAAATAGTTGGGCTTAGTCCTTTTAAATCATTAATAGAATATCCTATTACACCCTTATGTCTATTCAATACATTACACAAGGCATTTAAATCATCATTAGGTAATAAGGAATTGACAATAAAAGGAAAATAAGATTTAAAGTTAAGAAATGCGTACCTTAGAGTAAAAGGCAAAGGCTTAAGCTCCAAGTTGGGTGCTTCACTTGATGAGCAAGGCTTAGGATCATCCTCCTTCCTTAGTGACTCATATATTTGATGCCTATAAGGAAAGGCATATGGAGTTGATTCCAATATTCTTACACAAACTACAACCTCCATATTGGAACATTTCTCATCAGTCCCTTGTGATATACAAATCGCCAAAGGGTCTTGACCCGTACACTTATACATAATATCATTTACACATTCATCAATGATATCAAGTGAATTAATTTTTTCACACACTTCAATAAGTGATGCTTCTTTAATTATATTGAAAACATCAAAAATAATGGACTCATCATTCACTTCCATCTTGATTTTGCCATTTTTATATCAATGACCACTCCCGCGATCACCAAAAATGGCCTCCCCAATAATATAGGAATTTTAGGGTCTTCCTCCATGTCCATCATAATAAAATCAGCTAGGATAATAAACTTACCCACCTTGGTGGGTACATTCTCAAGAACACCAAGGGGATACTTGATAGATTTATCCGCCATAGAAAGACACATGGTAGTAGGCTTCAAATTAGCAACATCTATCTTTTTGTATATGGAACAAGGCATTAAACTCACACTTTCACTTATATCACACAAAGCTTTGTTAAATGCAATATCACCAATTCTACAAGGAATAGTAAAGTAACCTGGATCTTTGAGTTTTAGTGGAATCTTTGTAAATATTGCCTTAGATTCTTCAATAAGTGAAACAAGCCCATACTTTTTAACCTTACCATTGTGATTCACAATGTCCTTTAAAAATTTACCCCATGAGGGCATATCTCTAATGGCATCCATAATAGGTATGGTAATAGTTATATCCTTTAAAGGATAAAGAAATTTACCAAATTGCTTATTAAGATTACGCCTTATGAACCTTTGTGGGAAAGGCAAAGTTCTAAGGTCAATCTTTGGCTCATCTTTCTTATTTGGTTCTTCTTGACTATTCTTCTCTTCCACACCACACTTGTCATTCTTATTATTCTTCACACCATCATCTACCTTTGTATCCGCCACACCCTCATCATCATCCTTATTCATAACCTTCTTCTTACTTGATGAAGCACTCCCAACTTCCCTACCACTTCTCAAGTTTATAGCTTGACAAGATTCATTAGGCTAAAATTTAGGTTGACTAGGTAGTCTTCTTAAAGGTTGAGGAGTTGAAGAGGCTTGTTGAACAATTTGGTTTTTAAGAATTCGATTATGGAAAAAAAGTTGATCAATTCTTTCATTGAATTGCTTGAATTGATCCTTATGTCATTTATTAGTGGTTGATTATTGGTTTATGAATTTCTCCATAAGACCTTCTAAGTTAGACTTTAGTGGTGGTGGATTAAAAGAAGGATGATTTGGTTTAATAGGAAAACTGGGTGGGTTTTGTGGTTTGGAATAATTTTAGTTAAATGGAGGGTTTAGTTGAGAGGATAGATTTGACCATGAAAATTCAGAATAGTTTCTCTATTAAGGGTTATATGTGTTTGAATTCAGCCCCCTCCTTTGGTTAAAAGCTCCTTGCACATAACTCACAGCCTCATTAGCATTAGAACTCATATTGCATTGAGAATATGAATAAGATCCTCTACAAAGCTTACAAGAAACATTAGCACTTTTTATAGAATTAATTTGAGATTTACTTACTAACTTGTTGAAAGCATCTATCTTAGCACTCAATAAGTTGATGGTGTCAAGCTCCAAAACTCCTCTTGCTTTTGCCATTTTTGGCTCATCACCCATGTATCCTTAAGATGCAAGCTCTTCAAGTGAAATAACAGCCTTCTTAGCCATTTTTCCATCCATTTCCCATTAGAGGTTGTATTGACAATATTTCTATTCTCATCCGTCAAACTATTATAAAAAATTTGAGGGATCATCCAATCGGGCAAGCCATGATGTAGGCATTGCCTTTGAATCTCCTTGAATCTCTCCCAAGCCGTATAAATTGTCTTACTTCCATTGTGCTTGAAAGTAGTAATCTCATTATGAAACTTGGCAGTCTTATATGGTGGAAAGTATTTATGGAGAAATTCTTGCTTCAATTAGTCCCAAGTTATGATTGATTCACTAAGTAAACTAGCAAGCCAAAGTTGTGTCTTTTCCTTGACTAAAAATGGGAAAAGCCTATACCTTATTGCATCATCCATCACTCCATTGATCTTGAAGGTAGCACATACATTACGAAAAGTTAATATGTGAGCATATGAATCCTCTCCTTGTAGACCTCCAAATTTATTGTTTTGCACCATTTGTATAATGCTTCGTTTGATTTCGAAGTTATTATTGGCTATGGATGGAGCCACAGTTTCTCTAAAATTATCCGTTATATTGGGCATGGTAAAATCGCCCAATGTACGTCTTTCCGGTAAAGTCATTGTGTTCAAATTTTATTGATTCACTCTTCTTTGCTTTTGTTCCCTATGCAAAGCATGTAAAGTTAGTTCAATTTCGGGATCAAAATGTAAAATATCACTAGTACTTCTACTAAGCCTCATTGTGAGTAAAATCAAAATCAAACAATAATTAAAAAAATATTTATTCAAATAAAAATAAAATTAAGGCCTAAAACAACCTTTCTCTACCCTAAGTTAATAAAATTATAAAATAAACTCCCGGGTAACGGTGCCAAAATTTGATATGGGTCAAATTTTATACCCTAGTCTCTAAAACTAATATAGAGTAAGTAGGGTATCGAACACTCAGGAATTTGGAGTAATCTTATATTAACCGAATAGATAATTAGATAGATAGGCAAATAATAACAATGAAGATATTGAATTGTTCTAACTATTCTAAATTTACTAAACAATTACTAACTACACTAACTAATCTAATTATTCTAATAACAAGTTCAAATAATATTCATTAGAACCACAATTCAGAATTTATTAAGAACTACAAAGCATCAAATAAATAAATACAAGTAATGATTGGAGAACATGACCTAAAGTCCTTAAGAGCAAATCTCATTGTCAAATAAAGGTATTTCATATAGAGTCTATAAGCACTCTCATGACATTGTAGAGATAAATAAAAACCATTAAGCACCATGCCAATTCTTTAATCCTTAAAAGTTTAATTCTTGTCTCCAAGTAATTTCCTAACCTTTAACTAATTCTAATTGTATTTCCACCAAAATGCACTAATTCTTATTGTATACATTTGATTAGCAAGTCATATATGGTGATCAATCATACACAAAATATTCAAACACTCAATTAAAATTAAATCATTCATGTAATATAAAAGACAAAAATGTAGTTCATTGATTAATTCGTCCTTATAATTCTAATAAATAATAGCTTAGCCAAGATACATGCTAATCATAATTAAACAACAATAAGAAAGTATATAAAATATTAAGCACTAATGGAGAGAAAGAGAAAAAGAAATTAGCAATGGTGATTGATGAATTCTTCAATGCTCTCCAGGAAGTTACTTGAATATAAAAAACCCTCTTGATGTATTCTTTGAACTCTTTGAATGTTCTTCATTTGATACTTAGAATTTTTCTAATAACAAAAGCTAAATAATACTAATACTTTTAAAATGTAAATAAAGTGTATTTCTATATCTAAAATAATGCTAATACATGTATTCATTGGCCTCCCAAACATCCCAATTCGTGCACTTTTCAAAAAGCTTCAAATATGAAAGGGTGCAATGAAGAGATATTGGAACCACTCCGCACTACAGTGCCAAGTCAGGCTAGAGTCAGCATGCCTGGTCTCTATCACGAGTCGACACGGAGGCACAACTCGGTGTGGCTTCTTCGACTCGGGATGACTTGGTAAGGCAGTGTCGACTCAACACCAATGCTTATTGTCAAGACTCGACATGCCTGAAACGAGTCGGCACGAGGTCTTGCTTGCTTTTTTTGACTTTTTGGACACACATCTTCATTCCAATGCACTCAAATGTAACTTTAAGTATGAGATTAGCTTACAAGGACCTACAAATCTCACAAACAACATAAAAGCACAAACATAACAATAATAATACAATAATTAAACAAAATGCAAATGCAAACTAAAGAAAAAGTCAACATAATGATCCTAAATGACTATGCTATTTTGCATACTATCAGGAAATGCTGCCAGAAGAGGAAGAAGAAGAGAAAAAACTGACAAGTTTGGTGAGTGGACTTCCTTTCTTTACTTCTTTGATTGATGTACTTGATTTTGGATGATTTCTAATTATTTTTGGATTAAAAATTGCATCTGTTGGTTGATTTTTGAAATTTCAAACGTTACAGGGCGATCAGGCGGTGCCTCTATACACAAAGGTGATGCCTCAGCCCATTGAAGCCCTAAGGCGATGCCTTAGTGGATGTTAAGTTAATGCCTCAGCAAGCTTAAAGGCTGCGCCTCAGTGAAATGGAGTCATTCAGGCGGTGCCTTAGTGGCACAAAGGCGGCGCCTCTACACTGTGCTAATGCCTCAATGGTTTAAAATGCTATTTTAAGCTATTTTCTGATCAGTGTTTAATCCAGATTTGTGATATATGTGATTTATAATATAAATATAGAGTTTTGATTGATCAGAAACATAAGCAGATTTGAAAATATACTAAAATTATGAGATGTAAGACTGTAAACGGGACACAACAACTCACAAGTGATTAATATCATGATAAGCATCAATACATATGGTATTAAATAGATAGTAAGTCCATATCGGGGACATGGCAGGGTTGGTAGATGGGTACAGCCGATACCTTGGGCCGGGTACACATATTGCCCTGTAGATGTAATTGGTAAATGTGTATAGTCGATGCCAAAGGACTGATACAAATGTGACCTTAAAAGTGTATAGCCGTTACCAGGGGCCAGGTGCATAATTTACCTTATAGATGTAGGGTTGGTGAAAGTGTATAATTGTTGTCTAGGGTCGGATACACGTACTACCCTATAGATGTTAAGTGGTTAAGTACGTAAGTATGTATGGCCATTGCTTGGGGCCGGGTATACATTCTCTCTTGTAAATGCAAGACCATGTCCGAGAATTATGTTTATCTATTGCGTGGGGTCGGATACATATATTAATTGGGATTTGGCATTTGAATTAATATTGGTCTAAGTGTTGATTTCACTTAGGTTAATATATGCATAGAATCTATTGGTATTGCATTTAGTGTAAAATTTTATCACACTAAATGGTGTATTTGAGCTTTCATCTAATGAGATATCAAGATTTACTAAAATATTTTGTTTCTTGTTAATTTATTCATCCATTGAGTATTTTCTGCCGGAAATACTCACCACTCCTTTTTATTAAATTTTTCAGAGTTGAGTTGCTATCTGGAAGATAGCTAGATATTTAATAAGAGAATGAGGAACAGTGAAGAATCTCAAGAATATTATATAGTTAGGATATTTGGTAATTGTACGATATCATTTAAAACAGTTGTAAATTAATGATTTGTACCGTGAGAATTGTATAAAATTGTATGGAGAAATTTTGGAATGTATTATACTTATGTGATTAAGAGTTATCTAGATGATAATTAAAGAAAGAAGTAATACTCGGCCACATCGGTACTTAAGTTAGGTAGGTCAAGTGTGTGACTTTCTAATAAGGGTAGTGGTGGGGTCGGGTGTTACATTTAATGGACTTAAAAAATTCATTTTATGTTGAGTCAAAGATGATTTCAATTATTTTTATCCTAGTTGGTATTTTTTATTGTAAATAAAATTACCATTATAGTTGTTAGTGTTGAAATATTTTATTATGTATTGTAGGCAATCAAATTTATATTTTATGAACTCACATTGATAGAAATCAAAAAATACATAATTGATATTTAAGAGTCAGGAGGGAGATATCAAACTCAAGATTTCGAGTTCATAAAGGAAAATTCTACCATTGTATTAGATACTCAATACTTAATTAATATTTACACGCACTTTATTAATTTTATTAATGTGCATCAAACATCTTAAAGTATAAAACTATTTTTTAAATTAAGATTTAAAAGTTAATATTTTTGTTAAAATTTTTAATATGTTTAAAATAATTTTTTTTTTTCAAAATAAAAAGTATGAATTTTTCAGTATACTTAATTATTATTAAAACATTATTTATCTAATAATAATAAAATAATAAAATAATAAAATTTACTAATTTGAATATATTTTATCTTTAAACTAATATGTTTAAATAAAAATAAAAATAGTTGTTTTTAATTTATTTAATTTATTAAATTATTATTTAATGGAAAATATATAATATGTTTGTAAGTTTTTTTAATTGTATCACAATGACAAAAAAACATTGAAAGTTTAGTAATTTGATCTTTAAAAATAAGTTTAGCGAGAAATTTTTTAAAAGAAGTTCTTAATGCATGCAAAAATAAAAGTATAAGGGCTTGATACAACACAATTGAAGTTTAACAGTTTAATACAATAAAATTTAAAAGTTTAAGGGCTTTAATATGGATTTTACCTTATTTTTTAGCAATTAAAGTATTAGGAAGGGGTTTTTGCTATGATGCAAACGTTTGTATCTATACAAATGAAATTACAACTATTAGATTAATTTTTATTTAATTATAACCATTAATTATCTTGGTATATCAATACATATAAAATATATCAATAATTATAATTAATTAAATTTTAATCTAGCTGTCTTTAATTTTAGTTGTATAAATATAATCATTTGCACTGTAGAATGACCCATTAGAAGGATAAGTGTAATTTAACAAATTTGAATTTTAACATTCTCAACTCAATTAATTTAAAATATTTTTCAAACCAATTCTAAACAGATCGCAAGCCATCCTAGCCCATTTACAACATTTGTCATACAATCCATTCATAAGGATACTTGATTAATTTAGAGCATCTCCAACCCAGCGTCAATTTTCTATTTTGACACTGGAAAATACCCCAACCCTGCGTTACTTTTATTCGTCAAAATACAGCTTGTCCTTGGTTTGCTTCAAATATGAAGCCGTGACATTGCTTTATGCACTTCAACCTCAATTTTTTTGAAATTTCAATAACAAGTAATTTTTATCATTTATTTTAATATAGTCTAAATAATTTTGTTCAATTTAGTCCAAATTTATATTATATTTATCATATTGTTACCAAATGTATATAAATTTGATTTGATTATTATTATTATATTTACTTAAATAATATTAATATTGTCACAAAAAATAATATTAATTTTTTACTTAAATAATATTAATATTGTCACAAAAAATAATATTAATTTTTTACTTAAATAATATAAATTATTTAATTACATAAATTATTAAATTAAATAATATTAATATTTTTTACTTAAATAATATTAATATTTGGATAGAAAAAATTTACCAATCACAGATTTGCATTAATTTAACAACCGATTTAGAAAAAAAAAAAGCCAACAAAAATTTTAAAATTAATTATACATAAAATCATACATTTAATTACAAATAATTTAATAATATGGTAAATGAGAACCAGATTCACCAATATCATTAAAATATTCACCAAAAGTACTAGATGTAGGAGGTGGTCGTTGGTGTTGTTGAGATCTTTTATGCATAATCCTCCTTTTTTCAACTGCCATAAATGCACGAAATTCAGGATCTTTGATAAAATTAAGATCTGTAAACAAAATATTATTTTCTTCTTTGAATTCCATGATGGCCAGCTTTTTTTTCTGATCTAGTGTTAGCTTTGTTCAATAAATCAATAACCTGTTGATTTTCTTCCAAAAGAAGATCCATTTTTTCTTCCATTTTTTAATCCTTTAATTGTTCCTCCTTTTTTCTCTTCAATTTAGCTTTTTTCATGTCAATGGGACATCCAGTTGAAGAACCAACTGCATCGGATGCATTCAAATTAATTAAAAATCTGGAAAGTCCAGGAGATGCTGGATCTACAGAATTAGGAGTAGGAGTCTCAAAGCCTGATGATTCATTCATAATTTTATGGACTTGCCTCGAAGTGTGGCTAGAATTATGATACTCGCAACACGTGGCCTCAAATAAACCTAAACATGTGTCCAAAGGAAATGCATTTTATTATATCAAGGATACAAATACATGCCATGCACCATTCAATTACTCAACAACCAATTACATACATACAAGCAAGTGAAACAATTGAATAATAAAATTTTTTTTTACAGGTATGCGCCAGGGGACTGGCGGTCACTAGTCACTGGCGCTCACCAGTGGCTAGAGGCAGCCAAGGGGATTGATGATCACTAGTCATTGGCGCTCGCCAGTGGCTGGAGGCAGCTCCTCCCCTGCTCTGGCCGAAATCTACTTAAAATACAATCTAATTGCAATGCACAAACACAACATGCTTCATGACAATACTCTCATATATATTGTATACTTACTCATTCACATAATACACAAAAGTTTAGTAAAAAGCATAGCATTCCACTATTTTTTAGCTCAAAGCATCTACTACCACATTTGCCTTCCTCGGGTGATACTTAATCGTACAATCATAATTTTTCAATAGTTCTATCCATCTTCGTTGCCTCAAATTCAATTCTTTATGAGTAGGGATGTACTTCAAACTTTTATGATCAGTAAAGATAGAGAATGCCTCACTATAGAGATAATGCCTCTAAGTCTTTAGTGCATGCACAATAGCGGCCAACTCTAGATCATGTGTTGGGTAGTCCATCTCATGTGTTCTCAATTGCCTAGATGCATAGGCTATCACCCTTCCAGTTTGCATAAGTACACATCCTAATCCTTGCCTTGAAGCATCAGTATAAACTACGTAATTACCATTTCCAGTTGGTAAAGCAAGTACAGGAGTAGTAGTGAGAGCTTCCTTCAACCTCTCAAAAATACATTGGCATACTTCATTCCATCGAAAAGAAATATTCTTTTTTAATAAAGTAGTTAAAGGTCTAGCAACTGTGGAGAAATCTTTGACAAATCTTCTGTAATACTCAGCTAATCCTAAGAAACTTTAAATTTCTGTCACATTTTTAGGCAGTTCCCACTCTAAAATAGCTTTAATCTTTGACGAATTTGGCTTTACTCCTTTAGACACAATATGCCCAAAAAATGCAATTTCTTCCATCTAGAACTCACATTTACTGAATTTAGCATACAACCTCTTCTCTCGTAATATCTGTAGAGCTACTCAAAGATGCTTTTCATGTTCCTCTCGACTTGGAGAGTAAATAAGAATGTCATTAATGAACACAATAACAAACTGATCTAAATACGGCTGGAAAGTCTTATTCATTAATGACATAAAAGCTACTGGTGCGTTGGTGTCAACCCAAAAGGCATTATAAGAAATTCGTAGTGCCCGTATCTTATTCTGAATGCAGTCTTGGGAATAGAAGTTTCTGGTACTCGAAGTTGCCAATAGCCGGATCTCATATCAATCTTTGAAAATACAGAAGCATCCTTTAGCTGATCAAGCAAATTATCAATTCTGGGTAAAGGATATTTATTCTTTACTGTTATTCTGTTCAATTGCCTATAATCAATACATAATCCTATGCTTCTGTCTTTTTTTTTCACGAATAACACTAGCGCTCCCCACGGCAAAATGCTTACCCTAATGAACCCTTTTTACAATAATTCCTCTAATTGCTTCTTCAATTACTTCAACTCTAATGGCGCCATTCGATATGGTGCAATTAATATTAGTGTTGCTCCTGGTATAGTCTCAATTTCAAAATCCACTTTCTTATGTGGTGGCAATCCTGATAGCTCATTTAAAAACACATTTAAAGACTCTCTAACAATAGGTACATCCATTACTCCCAGACTAACCTTTAGCATGTCAATAATATTAGCCAAATATGCCTCACACCCATCTCTAATTAATTAAAAAGCTATGATGGCTGAAATCAAACAAGCAGGGATGGTTTTTCTCTCTCCCACTAAAACTATCTTTTCTTACCCCAAAATGTCAATAGTTACTTCTTTAGTGTAACAGTTCACAATAGCATGGATAGCCAATCCATACTCAATATAACATCAAACTCTTCTAAGTTAATCACTACTAAGTCAGCATGTAAAATCCTACCTTCTATTTCTATAACACAGGCTCTAACTACCATATTCACGATCACCGTACCCCCAGCAGGCATAGCCACACACATATTATATCCTAATAGTTCAATAGTACCATGAAATTTTAATACAAACTCATAGGATATAAATGAATATGGGGTCTATTAAAATAAATGAAGCATGACCAAGAATCGTAAATATACCCGTGACTATGTCCGGTGCAACTGGAGCCTCTTGCCTAGTAATGGCATACATCCTAGCCTGACTTTATACTTGCCCAATTGATCCTGTCTGTGTAGAAGTACCAACTTTATTCCCTCTTTCTTGACCTCTTCCTCAACTAATCTAAGGAGTATTCTCTCCCGCACTACTTTGCCTCGTCACCTGAGGTCCTTCAGTATTCTTTTTTGCTAGACAATCTCTGATAATGTGTCCAGGTCGGCTATAATAGTAACATACAATCACTCGAGATCCCCAGTATTCTCCAGAATGGAATCTGCCACATTTGTTACATGTAGAAGCAAATACATTGCTCATTGGTCAACTTCTCCCTCCATCTCTTCAATTACCTGATCTTCCAGTTCCTCTTCCGAAAACACTCATTGTTGATTGAGTAGGTAGACTTAACCCTTGTCCTCTAAAACTGCTTTATTGGAAACCCAAACCTTTAAAAGATGATCCTCCCTCAGTTCTAAATGAAGAGGAAGGGATAAACACACCGGTAGTCTTCTTCTTTTTGGCTTCCAAAGTATTCCTTTCCAGAATGATTTTCTCTGCCTTGATTACTATCTCCAATAATGAAGGAAAGTGTGTGTAGAGGAACAATGAAAATGCAAAATTTAAAAATTTTCATTGCATGCAACATTTGCATCAAACACAAAATACTTTCATGCCCATAAATCATATCACATGCACTCTTACACAGCTAAACATGCATAATGAACAATATACTATCAACATATTAACCAAGTCATGCTTTCAAAAATAAGACCTAGCAACTAAGAGATATTGTAACACTTACATAACTCCTTAGTTGGTAGCATGCTCGTTAAGCTTTGGTTGGTATTGATCTACAAGCTCCAAGCTCCCCAATTGTGAAGCCTCTAGTTTGATACACACGGGTTGGCAACGAAGACCTCCAAGGATGGTGATGTTCAAGTCACAAGCCTCTCCTTTGTTGACCCAAAGTGCTTGCAAGAACTTCCACCAAACAAGGATGTGTAGGACAATGAAGCAACCTTCAATAGATGATGGACTATTAGAAAGAACACAACTCTTGTGTTT
>CATIWO010771864.1:0-12500 GCA_949673435.1 Macaranga tanarius | reverse complement strand
ATCTCACATTTCATTTTTTTCTCATGTGACCACTACTGAAACTATTCATCCAGCTCAGTTCCAGATTTCACATTCAGTGAAGGCTATTCGCCCGGTTCAGCCTTACTATCACATATATTGCTCACCATTTCTCATCATCATTTAATTAATCCATATAGGCATGAACAATTCACATTCAATAAACATGCCTCACTTCACATCACATTCAATCAATTCATTCAACACAATTCATCTTTCTCACAATACATATATATACATGCTTCATTTCTTTTCTCATCATACTCAATCATAATTCAACATTTTCATAAGTCATATGATGATTCATAACACATCACATATCTTGTTCAATTCATTCATAGCAATTTATTTCATATATTCAAGAGAATTAACATATATATCATCATATTAATAATTACGTACTCAAGGTGCTTCAACTCCTTTAAAAGAGAAGCTCTCCTATTGATTTGTACCACCTTTATCCTTATCAATGCCTATACAAAATTCATACATCAATGCCACATAACAAACATACCACTTGCATCAAAATGCAACTACATGCCCTAGGTTCCATGTGCCCCAAAGTAGCTTACACAAGTCCAAAAATCATGAAATTCATGTTGAGACTAGCCAAATGAGTCTATAATAAATTTCAATTAGAATTACTCAATTCGGACATGTGAAGAATTAAATATAGATTTTTGACTAAAATCAGCCAAAACAGAATTGATAGCATGAGCACGAAAATATTCAGCTATGTCAATCAGTCTTAACAACACAATCAATTCTGGCTCAAAACATAAGAGTTGTAGAGGATACTCTGAAGTTTTCAGAATATTAAACCTTACTCAAATCAGAGATCTACAACTCCAGATATAGCCAAAACAGTAAGACTGATGTATGAAGAAAATATAACACGAAAATTTACAACAACAACCCTAACTCAATTAACCAAAAATAAATATAAGACTTACAAAATAGATGCTCTTAAAAGCTTCTAGATCTTCTAAAGTTCCCCAAATTAGTTGCTATATGTGTAGAGAATATCAAAAACTCCCTAAAGCTATCAAGAATTACCCTCTTCTTCTTCATCTTTTCTAAATTCTCTACACTCACTAACACCTACACACACACTCATATACATACACAATCACCTAACCAATTACCAATCACCATTTGCCCCTAATATGACCCTTAATTAAAAACCATAATCATAACAAATAATAAAATAATACAAAGTTAGATAATTATCAACAATTATCTCTACAAATCTCTACACCTCCTCAATAAAATAGGATTAGTACTCTATAATCCAAAACTTTCTATTGTGACAAATAAGTCCAAAACTTTCTTAACAATCTACCCACATTCACATACCCATATATAAAATTTAATGCATGAACAATACTTGTAACACCCACCTTTTAGAATACATATTCTGTCCTCATATATATTGCATGTTGCACATAATAGATAATGGATTTATTTTAGTTGGGAATGTGCATGTATTGTAGAGAGGGACTATATTGTAAGGAAAGTTTGGACTATTTTTATCAAAATAGAAAGTTGAGAATAATTTAGTAATCATCCAAGTTCATTAAGGGGGTGTAGGGATTTTATGATAATATTTATATATTATTTTATTAAGAGATTTTTGTAGAAAATTGTTGATTATCATTATTATTATTATTATTAAGATATTACGATAATTAGTAATTATTAAAGGAGACTTTTTGGTAGGGGCAAATGGTGTATTTTTATTGGTGGCTTATTTTATGAGTGTGTGTATATATGTGTAGTGGTGTGTATAGAAGAAGAAGAAGAAGAGAGTTTTGTTAGTTTAGAAGATTTCTATATTTTCTCTACTCATCTAAAAATTATTTTGAGGAGCTATAGGAGATCTAAAAGTTGTTTGAGCATCATATTGGTAAGCTATGTTTATTGTTTATGTTATTTGAGTTGGGTTGATGATGTTATAAATTCGGGTTCTGATTTGTATTTTCATCAGTCTTAGTGTTTTGAGCATAACTGGAGTTATAAACCTCTAATTTGAGCAAAGTTTGATGCTCCGAAAACTTCAGAGTGTCCTCTACAACTCTTGTGTTTTAATTTTGAGTTGATTCAACTGTTAAAACTATCTAATTTGGCCGGACATTTTCTTGCTCAACCTGTCAACTCTATTTTATCTATTTTACCTTATTTTAAAAAAAAATCCACACATATCTAAATTGAGTAATTTCAGTTGGTATTTGGAGTAGACTTTTGGATCTAGTTTCAGTAATATTTTCATGATTTTTGAACATGTATGTGAAGTATTTGGATATATTAAACCTAGAGTATGAGATTGCACTTGGTTGCATTTGAGGGCAAGTATAATGTTTGCTTTGTGAATTGATATGTGAATATGTGTAGGAGCTACAAGGGGCAAGGAAAGGCAACCAATTAAAGAACTTCTTATTTAAAGTGAAAAGCACTTAAGGTAAGTAGTTATTGTTATTAATAAATGAGATGCAAGGATATGTAGTATTGTGAATTAAATATTATTGTTGTTTTTATATTTGATAAATTAAGCATGTTATTTGAACAAGAATGCTTGTGAGATATATCAAATAAATATATGGTGGACTTGGTTTAAAATATGTACTAGCATTTATAAGAAATGTATGTGGATGAATTATGAATATTGAGTTATAATAATACTATGGTATATTACAATGTGATCAATAATTGCATACTAGAGTGAGGTTGATAAGGTATATGTTGATGAAATTATTGTAAGGTATATGATTGAATGTAGTAAATATGAAAAATGTGATGGTATTGAATTTGTGGTTGTAAGTATTGTGAACTCGAGTTAGCTCATTGAGTATGAATGATATTATATTTGTGAGTAAATGTGGATGTGATGTATGATGAATATATCTATTGGCTAAATGAAAGTCGACTATGTTAAATGTGATTATGTCAATTAGCTAACTGACTGTCGACATATTTGAATTGTTGAGTATGTCGATTGGCTAAGTGACCGTCGACATACGAGAATTGTTGATTATGTCGATTGGCTAAGTGACTGTCGACATATGTGAATTATTGAGTATGTCGATTGGCTAAGTGACCGTCAACATACGAGAATTATTGATCATGTCGATTGGCTAAGTGACCGTCGATATATGTGAATTGTTGAGTATGTCGATTGGCTAAGTGACCGTCGACATACGAGAATTGTTGATTGTGTCGATTGGCTAAGTGACCGTTGACATATGTGAATTGTTGAGTATGTCGATTGGCTAAGTGACTGTCGACATACGAGAATGGTTGATTATGTCAATTGGCTAAATGACCGTCGACATAAATGAATTGATATTGTGTCAATTGGCTAAGTGTCCATTGGCAAGGCAAACGAGACTAATAATTGTGAATTTATTGAGAAGTGCTGATTGTAAGTGATTATGAATACATGTTGTGTACATATGCTAATTTCTTATGTGAATTATTGTGTATTCCTATATGGGAAATGTAATGAGAAATTGGTAGTTGATTTTACATGTGTGTAGGGGTGAGCAAAAATAACCGAAAACTAAAAAATCAAACTGAACCAGTCGGTTCGGTTCAGTTTTTAAAAATAAAATATTAATTCGGTTTAAATTGAACCGAACTCTAGTGTATTCTAAAATTTTATATATATTTACAGTTCGGTTTGATTAGTTTAGTACTAATATTTTAAATTTTATTAATAATATTAGTTTCCAAATACATAAAACTCTTAATAAAATTATTTACTACCAAAAAAATCTTAACAAAAAATATTTAAATATATTTTAGATAATTTGTTTATTTAATTTTTGAAAAAATAATAAATAAAATAAATATAAAAATTAATATTAATATATCTTATAAATATTATTAGAATATTATAAAATTACATAAATAAAATAATTTTAAAATAAAAAAATGAAAAGAAAGTAAAAAAATAAAAATAACCAAACCGAACTAAAAAATTCGGTTCGGTTTAATTCAGTTTTAGGCATTTTTAAAACCAAACTGAACCAATATAGGTTCGATTCAATTTAGTTTTAGACATTTTGAACTAAACCGAACCGCCATTTACTTACCCTTACATGTGTGTAGTATAGTGAACACCATATTTGTGTGTGTTGAATGTTATGAATATGAACTTGGATTGAATATTGGTGAATAGTTGTTATATTGGCTTATTGAGATGAAATTGAATGGAAATGTCTTATGTAATGTTGGTTATGCTATATGTCATTTGAAGGTGAAATATGTAAGGAAAATGAGGTTATGAGTTAGTGTGACGTGTATGTGTGCGGAAAGGTCCGGCCACATACAAATTATTGAATGGAAATGTATATACTTTGAATGTATACTTTGGAATGAGGTGCAATATGTGAATGGATTGTTTAGTTATGAATATAAATGAATGAATGATGCATTGTAATTATGAATGATTGAGAATTATATTCATATGCTTTAACATCACTAGTCATTTTAATGGCATTTTTGTCAATTTATATAAATAAATTAAGTCCAGGTGTCTTTATGAAAATTGGAGCCATTTGAAATAGCTTTCCATAGCCTCTTGAATCACTTAAATCCGAGTTCTGTAGAGGGAGTTGTGGCCGAAAGAGTGCGATATAGTCTAAAGCATAGAGTCAGGTTAAGTCTCCTGGTGCCTGTGCCGACTCGACACAAGTGTGCCGAGTCGTGACTGTGACTCGACACAGTGTGCTAAGTCATGACTGTGACTCGGGGTGCTGACTCGTGACGAGTCAGCCCTTCTTCAGCACATTTTTATCTTCGTATTTTGACCATAACTTGAGCTATAGAGCACCAAATGAGGTATGTTTTGATGCTACAAAGACTTTAAAGAGTCTTCTGTAACTTTTATGTTTTGAGTTGGAGTTAAATCTATCATTAAGACTCTCTAATTGAGCTTGACATTTTAATGCTCACTTGCTCCTTCTTCAATTGGACTTCCTTATGCACTCGATATAGTTCCAATGGTAATGTAACTTAATGGTGATTTTATATAGACTTAGTAGAGGATTGAAAGACTATATTTTGATCATTAGAATGTGTCTTATGTATGTGATTATATACCTCATTAAATCAACTCTTATATAATGGGTATATGTGTACTATTGTATTTATAGCTACTTACTGAGTATTAAACTCATTTTCTTGCATTTATATGTTTCAGGGCATAGTTAGATGGAGCTTTGAGTTGCATTTGTTGGTAACCTCAGGTGGGCTAGAGGCGAGCTTAGTGCAATTAGATATCATCTTCATTCGCATAAGACATATCGCATGTTGTAATGATGATATGAATATATCTAAACCTTTTGAGTAATAATAATGATGATGGGTAGAAGTTTTTATTTACATGAGTGATTATATGAGAGTTGATGTATATGTATTTCATATTCTAAAAAAAAAAAATTTATACCACGTGTTTGGTAAGAGATTTTAGGAGTGTTACAGTACTTCCCAAAATACGGGGTGTTATAATTCTCCTCTCCTTATAAAAATTTCGTTCTCAAAATTTATTACTCACCACTTTCAGGAAATAGGTACAGATACTTCTGTCTCATATGATCTTCCACTTCCCAAGTTACTTCTCTTGGAAAATGATGACTCCACTTAACCTTCACTATCGGTATTTCCTTGTTTCTTAATTGCTTCACCTTCCGATCTAAAATTTCCACTAATTCTTCTACATAGGTTAGCGTCTCAGAAACTTCTATCTCTGGCTCTTGCACAATATGACTTGGATCTGATCGGTACCTCCGTAGCATGACACATGAAATACATTGTGAATCTAAGATAATTCTACTGGTAGTGCTAATCTATATGCTAGCAGTCCGATTTTCTCTATAATCTCATAGGGTCCAATGTACCTCGGGCTCAATTTTTCTTGTCTACTAAATCTCAAAATTCCTTTCCATGGCGACACCTTTAAGAAAATTTTCTCTCCTACTTGATACTCTATTTCTCTTCGATGTTGGTCTACATAACTCTTTTGTCGATCTTGTGCCGCTTTGAGACTTTTCTTCACTACTTGTATTTTGTCCACAGTTTCTTGAATAAACTCTGGCCCTTCTAGTTGTCTCAATCCTTCAACATTCTAACACACTGGACTTCGACATTTTCTTCCATGCAGTACTTCGTAAAGAGCCATTCCGATGCTGGAATGATAACCGTTATTATATGCTAACTCGATTAAGGGTAGATGGTCATCCCAGTTTCCTTTAAACTCAAGCATACAAGCTCTCATCATATCTTCTAGTGTCTAAATTATTCTCTCAGACTGTTCATCTGTCTGTGGATGAAATGCCATACTAAAATGCAGTTTCATTCCCAAAGCTTATTGTAAACTTCCCCAAAAGTGCAAAGTAAACCTAAGATCTCTGTCAGACACAATTGACAAAGGAACTCCATGCAATCTTACAATTTCTGCAACATACAAAGAAGCTAATTTGTCTAGAGAGTCACTTATTTGAACCGATAAAAAGTGAGCCTCTTTTATCAATCTGTCAACTATTACCCATATGACATCATGTTATCTAAAAGTTTTATGCAACCCCACAATAAAGTCCATTGTAATCTTCTCCCACTTCCATTCAGGAATCTTCAATGGTTGTAATTTTTCGACAGGTGCATAATGTTCAGCTTTGACTTGCTGACAAGTCAAACATCTTGTAGTGAACTCTGCTATGTCTTTTCTCATTGTTGGCCACCAATAGTAAGGATTCAAGTTTTGGTACATTTTCGTACTTCTAGGATGCATTGCATAAGGAGAAAAATGAGCTTCAGACATAATTTGTCTCATTAACTCACCAGTGTCTAGTACACATACACGATTTTCCATTATCAACACACCATCCTCTGCGAATGTAAATTGGGAATTAGTTCCAGCTTCAACTTTTTCTTTCATCTTCTTAAATATGGATCTTCCATTTGAACACTTTGAATTTTCTCTCTCACAGATGGTCTAATTTGTAAATTAGCTAATAAATGATATCTCTCAATATCAAGTATAATATTCATTGCCCGCAAAGCCACTAAATTGACCACATCATAACCAATTATTCCAATAGAGCATTCCACTTTTTTCCTGCTCAATGTGTCCGCTACCATATTTGCCTTCCCCGGGTGGTACTCAATGGTATAGTCATAATCTTTCAACAGCTCTATCCATCTTTGTTGTCTCAAGTTCAGTTCCTTCTGAGAATATACTTTAAATTTTATGGTTTGTGAAGATAGAGAATGTCTCCCTGTATAGGTAATATTGCCAAGTCTTTAATGCATTTACAACTGCGGCCAATTCTAGATCATGCGTCGGATAATTCATCTCATGTGGTCCTAATTGTCTAAATGCATAGGCTATCACCCTTCTAGTTTGCATGAGCACACACACCAATCCTTGCCTTGAAGCGTCAATATATACTACATAATCACCACTTTCGGTTGGTAAAGCAAGTATAGGAGCCGTAGTAAGGGCTTCCTTTAACCTCTCAAAACTACGTTGGCATTTCTCGTTCCATTGAAAAGGAGCATTCTTTTTTAATAAAGTGGTCAAGGGTCTAGCAACAGTGGAAAAGTTTTTCACAAATCTTCTGTAATACCCCACTAATCCCAAGAAACTTCAAATTTCTGTCACAGTTTTAGGAGGTTCCCACTATTGAATAGCTTTAATCTTCGATGGAATGGGCTTTACTCCTGCTCTAGATATAATATGCCTAAGAAATGCATTTTCTTCCATCCAAAACTCACATTTACTGAATTTTGCATACAACTATTTCTCCCTCGAAGTGCTTTTCATGTTCTTCCCAACTTAAAGAGTAAATCAATATGTCATCATAAAAATAATTATGAACTGATCTAAGTACGACTGAAATGTCTTGTTCATTAAGAACATAAAAACTACTGGTGTGTTGGTCAACCCAAAAGGCATCACAAGAAATTCTGTATCTTATTCTGAATGTAGTCTTAGGAATTGGGGATTCTGCAACCCGAAGTTTCCAATAACTGGATCTCAAATCAATCTTTAAAAATACAGAAGCATCTTTAACTTGATCGAGCAAATTGTCAATTCTGGGCAAAGGATATTTATTCTTCACTGTTATTCTATTCAATTACCTATAGTCAATTCATAGTCTCATACTCCCATATTTTCTCTTCATAAATAACATCGGTGCTCCCCACGGTGAAATACTTGGTTTAACAAACGTTTTTCTAGCAACTCATCTAATTGCTTCTTCAACTCCTTCAACTCTAATGGTGCCATCCGGTAGGGTGCAATTAATATTGGCGCTGCTCCTGGTACGATCTCAATTTTAAAATCCACTTATCTATGTAGTGGTAATCCCGGTAACTCATCTAAAAATACATCTGAGAATTCTTTAATAATGGCCACATCCATCACTCTCAGGCTAACCTTTGACGTATTAACAATATAAGCCAAAAATGTTTCACACCCATCTTTAATCAGTTGAAAAGCCATAGTAGCAGAAATCAAACATATAGGAATGATTTTTCTCTCTCCCACTAATACTAGCTTTTCGTGCCCCGAAGTCTCAATGGTTATTTCTTTTGTATAGCAGTTCACAACGTCATGATGCTTGGATAGCCAATTCATTCCTAGAATAACATCAAACTCTTCTAAATTGATCACCACTAATTCAACATGCAAAATCCTACCCTCTATTTTTGTAGGACAGGCTCTAACTACCATAATCACTATACCCCCATCACGTATGGACACACCCATATTATATCCTAAAGATTCAATGGTGCTATGACTCTTCAATGTAAACTCATAGGCTATAAAAGAGTATGTAGAACTAGGATCCACTAAAACAAATGCACCAAATATAGTAAAAGTACCCGTGACGACGTCCGGTGCAACTGGAGCTTCTTGCCTTGTAATGGTATACACCCCTAGCTTGGCTTTGAACTTGTCCAATTGATCTTGTCGGTGTAGAAGTATTAGCTTCATTCCCTCTTCCTCTACCTCTTCCTCGACTAATCTGAGGATTATGCTCTCTCGCACTACTTTTCTACGTCATCTAGGGTCCCTCAGCATTTTTTCTCGCTGGACAATCTCCGATGATGTGTCCATGTCGGCTACAGTAATAGCATACAATCACTCTAGACTCCCAGCATTCCCCATAATGGAATATTCTATATTTGTTGTAAGTAGAGGCAAATACACTGCTCATTGATCTACCTCTTCCTCCATCTCTTCGATTACTCGATTTTCCAAATCCTCTACTGGAACTACTCCCTGTTGATTGAGTAGGTCGACTGGACCCTTGTCCTCAAAAACTGCTTTGTTGGAAGCTAGAACCTCTGAACGATGATCCTCCTCCGGTTCTACATGAAGAGGAAGGGGTAAACACACCAGTAGTCTTCTTCTTTTTAGCTTCTAATTCATTCCTTTCTAGAATGATTTCCTCAGCTCGAATTGTTGTCTCCAATAATTCTCTGTATGTGGGTGGCTTCACCGCTATCTTTTCTTGAATCTCTAGGTTCAACCCTCTCTCAAACTTGTTCCTTTTAACCTCATCAGTAGCTACCTCTTCAGGTGCATATTTTGACAACCTTATAAATTGGACTTCATAATCGGCTACAGATAAGTCCTCTTGCTTCAAGTTGAGGAACTCAAGCTTCTTCTTATCCTTGTGCACAGCGGGCATATTTTATCTGTAAATGCTTGTAAAAAATCTACCCAAGTAATCATAATTGGTACATTCCTGCTCCCCGGCACTGTATCCCACCAATCCAAGGTATCTTGCTCAAACGTTGATGTCGCATAACTTACCATTTTCTCAAGAGTGCAATCAAATCGATTTAACACTCTTTCACAACCCCTCAACCATTCTTCAGCTACCATGGGGTCGGTAGTCCCTGTAAAAGTCTTGGCACCTTGTTTTCTTATCTTTTTAAAATTTTCGTCAAGAGTGCTCTCATTCGGTCTTTGAGCCATATCTCATATAGCTTGCACAAACTCTTGCATGGATGGAGGGTAAGGAGCTTGTGGAGGAGCAGGTTGAGATTGACCTTGTTCAGGTTCACCTTATACATGCATAGGATCTAGCCTATAAACAGACTCAGACAACTTTTCCGGGCCTATAGGAGGTGCTTGGCGTTCTTCTATCCTGAGATATGCAACATATATTAACTATATGTCATCTCAAGTTCATGCATGATATATTATGAATGAAACATATACTCATGTCTCGAGGGAATCTAATACATGCTCTGATACTACTAAATGTGAGACCCGCAACTCATGGCCTTAAAAAAACCCGAATAGCAAAAGAATATACTTAATTCTTTCTATGAGTATACATATATGTCATGCACATCACATACTCAAATATATTACAGATACATACTAGTGAGACAATTGATTAAGTATAAGTGTAATAAATATATATATATTTTTTAAAACTGGGGACTGGCACTCACCAGACACTGACGCTCGCCAGTGTCTGGTTGTAGCCAGGACCACTGGTGGTCACCAGTCACTGGCGCTCGCCAATGGCTGGAACCAGCCAGAGGGACTGGCGCCCGCCAGTGGCTGGTGGCAGCCCCTCCCTTACTTTGTCCTAAAACTTGTTAAAAACATACCTAATAACATACCACACACAGAACATGCTTCTTTAACAATAAACTACAACATATATTTCATAAATACTCAACCAAATAACATATAAAGGTTTGCAAACTCACAACCATGAACATGAATTCCATAATCCATTACTTAGAATTTACATTACACATACATTCCCAACATACACATTACATATGATCAAAATGTTCACAACATCATCAATAATTATGCAAGTGATGCATGACAATGAGAATGGAAGTCGATTTCACCAAGCACACCTTAATCCACCGGAAGTCACTAACAAGGTAAGCTTTAAGCTTGGACTAACTATTTCCTGAAAAATAGTTACAAAGGGGGTGAGCTTGCGACTCGATAAGTAATTACTAATATAACTATATATATATCACTTCTAAAAAACTAATTAAGTGATATATATATATATATATATATATATATATATATATATAACAAGTGTTTAACAACCAAGATTTCCACATATACCAACATATATATATATATATACAATATATACACAACATATACTAGCTTAGCTTACATGTTAAAACATATTACAATCCTATCATCATAAAACCAAACTCATTCATTCATAACACAATAACAACATTTGGTTTCTGGCCAGAACCATCTCACATGCGAATTTCTCATAAATGGTCATACATTGAGACAATTCGCCTGACTCAGCTTGCCTATCTCATATTTCATCTTTTTCTCATGTGACCACTACTGGAACTATTCGCCTGGCTCAGTTCCAGATTTCACATTCAGTGAAGGCTATCCGCCCGAATCAGCCTTACTATCACATATATTCCTCACCATTTCTCATAATCATTCAATCAATCCATACAAGCATGTATAATTCACATTCAATAAACATGCCTCACTTCACATCACATTCAATTAATTCATTCAACACAATTCACATTTCTCACAATACATATATATACATGCTTTATTTCATTTATTATCATACTCAATCACAATTCATCATTTTTACAAGTCATATGTTGATTCATAACACATCACATATCTTGTTCAATTCATTCATAGCAATTCATTTCACATATTTAAGAGAATTAACATATATATCATCATATTAATAATTACTTACTCAAAGTGCTTCAACTCCTTCAAAAGAGAAGCTCTCCTATTGATTTATACCATCTCTATCCTTATCAATGCCTACACACAATTCATACATCAATACCGTATAACAAACATACCACTTGCATCAAAATGTAACTACATATCATAGGTTCCATGTGCCCCAAAGTATTCTACATAAGTCTAAAAATTATGAAATTCATACTGAGACTAGCCAAATAAGTCTATAATAAATTTCAATTAGAATTACTCAATTCGGATATGTGAAGAATTAAATATGGATTTTTGACTAAAATCAACCAAAACAGAATTAACAGCATGAGCACGAAAATGTTCAGCTATGCTAGTCAGTCTTAACAATATAATCAGCTCTGGTTCAAAACATAAGAGTTGTATAAGACACTTTGAAGTTTACAGAGCATCAAACCTTGCTTAAATCAGAGCTCTACAACTCCAGATATGGCCAAAATACTAAGACTAATGCATGAAAAAAGCAGAACATGAAAATTCACAACAACAACCTTAGCTCAATTAACCGAAAATAAATGCAACACTTACAAATTAGATGCTCCCAAAAGCTTTTAGATCTTCTAAAGTTCCCCAAATTGGTTGCTATATATGTAGAGAATATCAAAAACTCCCAAAGCTATCAAGAATTACCCTCTTCTTTTTCCTCTCTTCTAAATTCTCTACACTCACTAACACCCACACACACACTCATATACACACACAATTACCTAAC